>NDGM010963108.1:0-14648 GCA_002564305.1 Octomys mimax
AAGTAAATTTTTCAGACAACTGAGATTTTTATTTTAAGCAATGATACTTATTTATTTTAATTAGGGACCTATGGCACAGTGATTTATTAAAAGTGAGTGCTGAAGCTGTATCTTTGTCTAGTGCACTGTGGACAAGTTGATGTCTCTTCTTCTTTTATTTTTTATTTATTTATCTTTTTTTCCATACTGGGGATCAAAGTGGGGACCTTGCGCTTGCCAGACAGGCACTTATGCTGCTGAACTATCTCCCAGCCCCCAGAAAGGTTGATGTCTTTTCTGCCCAAGTTTCCTCATCTATAAAATGGAAATAAGAATGGTAACTCTTCATAACATTGTTGTGAAGATTTAATGAGAATATATTTTAAAGCCTTTGATCGATGTTTGTTTCATAGTAAATTCTCAATAAATTACCATTATTTAATCCTTTTAGAAAGAACTTAGAAAAAGTATACTGCATAATCACCTGCCTTGTCAAGCAAAGTGCACTGAGTATAATTTAACCCATTATTTTGTGAAAATCACCATCGTGAAAATAACTGTATTATGCCTTAGGGGACCACTTTTTGTTTTATTAAATCACATCAAATTATCATACTTATGCTGGCTAATAGTTCTTCGTCTTTCCCTTTTCATTGCTCTTCATTATCTGCTATCAGTATGTCCCTAGTGTTCCTAATAAAGTGATTTATTTTATTCACAGTGGTCCAGATGAGGTTCTGTAAGCGATACATACTCTCTTACGAAGTATATTATGTGTGCTTTCTATACCATCAATAAGAACTTTCCATGTTCTCCTGAATGCCACAGCCTATTTTTTCTTTGGGTTTCTACAATTTGAAAACTATCACATGCTTAAGAGTTTTAATGGTTGGATTTATTTCATGTCTCCATATTGTATAAGAACAGAGTGTGTCCACATTTATGAGCCATACACACATATGTAAAGTTCCATAAACCAGAATTTCCATTGATACTTGCCATCCTCTGGTTAATGACACGTATAGAATTTATTTCTATGAATCACGGGCTCCTTTTAATTGATAGAAGGCCACTGTAGTCAGAGTGACTTATTAGGATTAATTAGAAGATGGTAGCTTGATAATGTACTGTTTACTTGCATCACTCATTTTTACCTATGAGTTAAATGCATCTAAAAGTGTGTGAGTTGGGGGCAGATTCAGGGTTGAAATTTTTCTGGGTCCTTCATCATCTAATATGAAATCTCTGAAATAAGACTCACAGCAGAAAAATGAGATATGGAAACTGTTAAGAGCAAAGCCTCCAAGCATGGTGAATGCATTTCTGTCATAAGTTTACATCCATCAGCCTCAGATTCTGTACAAATGGAGTACAAACTCTATCTTACGTGTGATTTTTTTTCATCTCGTGGGGGAGGACTCGAGCTGATAAGGCATTCAGGACTTCCAGAACATAGGTGTGTTCTTATTCAGAGAGAGAGAACACATTTTCTCCAGAGAAGAATAGATAGATGCCAAAAGACAAGTATGCTCTAAAACATACTATGATTTTTTCACCTTGTTATTCTCCCTATCAAATATAAGAAAGTGTTGATATAATGACATTATTTGATGGTGATAACTTGCAATGGTCAATACCATAAAGATGTCAATGACTAGTAGTGACGTCTCGTGTCTGGTGGTGGTACTTCAGCAAGGAACAAATGCTGCATAAGAAAGCAGTAAGTAAATGAAAGTTGAGGTAATGGTGACACCGTCACAGAAATTCAAATAATGTGGTGGATAAAATAGGATCCTTTCCTTCTGCTCCCAGGCTCAATATAGAATAACAGGAAGAAAGATACCAATACCAAGTAACTTTCATGAGAATATTTATAGTCTTTGAAGATACTGCTTTTGCTACCCATCCACATGGAACATTTCTGTAAGTACATTTAAATTAAACTGCTACCTTGGCCTCCTCTATTAGAAAATGGAATCGTCCGGAAATTCTATTTGAACACTTAAATGTTAGACCTCAGGATGAATGCCAAGCTATATTAAAATCCAAGGGATGGCAACCAACCGTCCATGGGATGACGCCATACTTTAAATCCAAACCACCTGTGCTTTGACCAAACATGTTAGCCATGGCTGGTGGCCATGTCCTGGCTCTAGGTTGAAACTTGGCCATGCTGTGGTCCAGCGCCTCACTTTCTGGTGAGCCCAGTACACAGCCGGGCTTAGACCTGCATGAGAGAACAGCTGCAGTGTGATGCTGCCCTACACACCAGTTCCAAATTCTCCCACCTGCAGGAAGAAAGAAGTGAGTCCCAAAATCTCAGAATTTGTGTTTTCTCCTCCAGGATCTGCTTGTGCCTTGTCCTTTGGATCTCCTTGAATTCCAGTAATCATCCACAAACACCCAAGGCTAAGGCTATTTTCTTCACCCTTCTTCTTTCCCTATCAAAATTGATTTTCAGAAAGTTGAATTAATTCATCCTGAGTGTGATAATGACAAACACTTCCATCACTCAAAAAAAATTCACATTGTAAGAAGGATCAACATAGTGAAAGTAGTTTCTAATCCAGGATACAGAAGTTGATATGTTCAAGTAATGAAGAAAAATATTCTTTCATTCATATATATTCCTCATGTGAAAAGCTAAAATGTTCCCTAATATTTCATATAGATTAACCATGGCACCCTCACTAATCTGCCTTGAAATTAGTCATGTGTCACTTAAATGATATAAAATGACCCAAGAAAAGAGCAGGACCTCTTCAATGTGGAATAGTTCACAAAGGTCCTCTCCTGTCATCAAACTGCTTAAAATTTTTGGCTCCATTAAGCTGTGTGTTTAGGCTTACTTAAATAGTGTATTGTGTTATGAAGCTTGAATTAAACTAAAACTTACAAGTGGATGAGAAAATTTAAATATTTATATGAAAAATACCTCTTCATTGGCATCATTCATAAGCTAAGAAGTTGAAGCTAAAGTGTCAAAGTGCTACAGGATTAACAATTGTGATGTGTACAAAATAATAAAATATTTTAAATGATCAGTAATGACATGGAAAGAGCCCAAGTGAACTTGTTATAGCACACAGAGGATGCTGGATATCTCAAGAACGAAAGTTGAAAAACTTGTGACCCTTCAATATACTCATGAGGTGACATTTTTCTTTAGCAAAAAATTAGAAGGTATAAACGTGATGATTTTTTGAAGAAAACATAATCTGATATTTGAGATTTATCTTGATGTTTTAATTATAGATGAGAAGAACTGTATATTTTAAGCAAAAACTTGAAACTATGGAAAGAATATTTAAAAATTGGTACTAAGAATCACTTCCATTGCATTATGAGTTTAATACTGAAAATGGTATATCTGCTACTTTTAGAAAAGCTCTTATATCTTCACACTTCTTAATATAAAAGATATTATAATCTGTTTAAAAATTTACATATCAAAACTCTCATAGGGATTTAAATTCATTTGCTTAAAGTATAAGAATATACCTTCTAATTAGTTTGCAAAATATTGGTTAACATTGGAGAAGATGGACATTTGTTTGTTAGGGACAATATAAATATCAGCATAGTGACAGAGAGATTCTAATGTGAATCTCACAAATTAGTGCAAGTAAACACAACAACCTTTTTCTGTTAAATCTGTACTTCGATAAAGCATTGTTTTTGCTACAACAGCGATTAAAACAAAAAAATTAAAATATGCTGAATTTAAAGCCAGAAGTCACATCACAAAGTACTAAACCAAGATAAAAACATTTTGAATTATAACTAATCACAGTCATAAAAATAATTTTTGTGAAAGCAGGAGGCTTTGTGCCATTACTAAAGATATTTTATTTCCGTTTTCTCTCCTCCAGTCAAAATATTTGCATATGTTCTATTATGTATTAACATATTCATGGAATAGTACATATATAATTTATAAATCAATAAATATACATAGTTTGGGATAAGTAGTCAAAAAAATTATTGATGTTTTATACAACTATAGAACTTTGAACCTGCTTTCTGGGAATGCTCCCTTCCATTCCCTTTTGTCCCTTTAAATAACATTCCTCAGGTAGCATTCCAGGTTTGAGAAAGTAAATGAGGAGCAGTAAGGTCACCGGAAGTGCCTTCTGTTCACTTCTGAAGGGAGCTCAGAACCCACATGTGTGTGAAGCAATCACCTTCCACCTCAGCACGAGACCAGGCAAGTGTGGTGGTGCCGACCTGCACAGGTGAGCCTTTGTGCACACCAGTTTGGCCTCGAGTGGAAAAACAGGGTATGTGTTTATTTTTTCCTTCTGAAAACCTTTCCTGAGTTTCTTCAGACTGTCAGAGGCTGTCAGCTGCTTTAAACGTATGCAGTGCTGGACAAAGCAGCCACAGTGCATCTCTCCTCTGCTGTCAAGAGCCCACAAGAACTTCATCTTAGGAAGGAGGAAGCAGTATCCGCTCTGTGAGCAGTTACACAGATTTCGTTCACCATGTGCCTTTAAATTGGAGAGAGCACAAGTGCACCTGTGATTTTAAAATATTCCTCACAGTGTCCTCTGAATACGCTCCACCTTCAGCTGCAAACGTTCTGCCGGCAAATGCTATTCCAGTCACTCTATTCCTTCCTCAGCCCTTCTGTTCTTCTGCCCACGCGTCGCACGGAACTACCACAAGCCACCAGGCAGGCAGCTGCCACAAAGCCCGAGCGAGGGTGATGATTTTAACTTCTTGGGGAACATTTTCCACATGCCAGAAAATACAGAATCAAAGAAAATCAGCCACTCTGACAATCACACGTGCAGACAAGAGGCCAAATTCAGTTATGCTCCCCGTTACAGGAAAAGACAAATATCTCAAGACCTGTTCCATGTGCTCCTGGTTCAGAAACACAAGCCCTAAAAATACCTGCAACCCCACATAGCCCAGGGAAAGCACCAAAAATCTGTGAAATGGCTTCATGTATAACACAGAACAACACAATACAACATAATCCCAATAGGAGATAAGCTGCATGATTTCCATTTTCCCTCAAGATTCCTGCCTTCCAGCCTCCAAAGAAATTCTCACAGAGCAAGATACATTGTTTAAGAATTAAAGCTACCTGTAGAGAAAGTATATATATATATAAAAAGTGCCAAACAATTTCACCATTGTAGTTACATTACAGAGGGGAGGCAGAGTGAAATCCTTCCTTTGTATCTTGAGTTGGGGACATAGGAGGTATGTGGCTGTCACAAGTCTGTACCTGCAGAAAGACTTGTGTATAGAAATACTTTTAAAACGTTGATGCCTTCAGTTCCCCACAGCACCAGCCTTAAATGTGATCTCTCCATTACCCAAGTTTTCCAAGTGAAAAACCTGAGTCCACAGTACAGCCAGCTCTGTAGCTTGTCAGCTGAGCAACCCAAGGCTCTTTCCCTCTAAGCACTGGTTCTTTATCTGAGAAATATGCAGCAGTACCAGCAACTACTTGAAAGGTGGTGAGAGAAATGAATGAGGCCATGCACGTAAGACCTTAGTGCTGTGCTTTACACAAAGCAAGTACTCAATAGATGCTTGTAGTCTTAGGGAATTGTGCTCAGCCTCCTCCACACCCTGCCTCAGTACTCCTTTAGCTCTGGGCTGCATTCCCAAGCAGCCCTTTTCTTGTTCCTGTTCTGAAACAGGAAGGTAGAAGACACCAAAAGATGTGAATACTCACCAAAGAAAGCTCCATCTTTTGGGCCCAACTCCACACTCCTCAATGCTTTAAGATAAACATCTGTTTCCAGAAGACAGTTTTGTTCTTTTTAACTTCAGTAATTAGGAGTAGATTGGCTCTGGTGCCAATGCACAGGAAAGAGATTTATTTTCCACTATCAGGAAAAGATCTGATGTGAAAAATAAAAATAATCCCAAGATGAGTTAGATACCATAGACCTGTATTTAGCCTGTGTGGTTTCTCATAATCCTAGACTGGAACATTATATGTGTGCATAGATGGGGACAACAACTGAGGAATCAGTGTCAGTGTCTTTAGCTGTCAAAAACAGGACATTCTGGTAGCACAGAAGCTAACTTACAAAGTCCCACTGCAAGATGAAACTGTCCAGCCTTTGCCAGTACCACCTGGTATAATGTCAGCATATATCTCCTCCCTAGTGAAGGTCTCCTGTGGAACAATGCAAGCTCAGTGTACAATGGGAGTCATTCAGTCCCTAACTTGCCATCTCCTAACACACTGGCAGCTCTCCATGGATTGAGGATGGCTCTGTGTGAGACCAAAGAGGTAATTTCAGCAACAGCAGCATCGGTTGCCTGGCTAGTTGTTATCGGCATTGCTCAGGGAGCCACGAGGGTGGGAGATGATCCAGGAGAGGTTTCAAAGCCTTTGCTGGTAGCATAGAGACCACAGCTGCTGCCTGACCAGTGGCCATGGCCAGCAAGCACCGCCAAATGCATTCCATTTCCTCTCAATCGTATTCGCTCCCCCAGTGGTGTTAAATCTACCAATATTAACTATAGAAAGTGCACTTGACACGTGCTTGCCTTCAGGATTTGTGCATGTGACAGTGCTACACTTCCTTCTGGATTTGCCTCACACACATACTGTAAGTAGCTGTGTCTTCTGGTTCCCAGATCTGGTTGATAAATGAAGAAGGCAACTCCTTTTGTCTTTTAGGTTGATTATCCCTGATCCTTAAGATAAACTGACTCAATTATTATCATTGACTTTCAGCTCTGAGCCACAGCCCACACAACTCAGTCTCAGACTCTGTACGGCAATCAGGTCCTCCTATTTACTGGCACCTTTATCAGTCTAGGATTTGGTTCTAGGGAGATTTCTGGGACCCAAATTCCAAGTTGCCCTGTCAGATAGCTAGTTCCTGTCTGGTTTATACTTGACCCATAGTACAAGAAGCCTATGTGAGTAAATCTGGTATATCTTCCACATTCTAAATAAAATGTATATCTGGGTAATGATCTCTAATTTGCTATATGAAGACACTTCGATCGTTCAGCTCAGGAACTTTCTCTGTTGCCTGATGTGCATAAGCACCGAGGAGGGCCTCACCATCCAAGGCAATGCTTCTCGGCAGCCTCTACACCATGCCCTGCATCTCACTGCAAACCGGGCCCTCTTCACAAATCTTTTCTCCAAATCCACAACACTTAGGCATTATTGTAAGTGAGCCTCATGTTCAGAAATCAACAGTTTTTAGCTAGCTTGTATTAAGCATAATGTACTGACAGTCCAGATGTCTAGCAATTACACAGAGACTGAGACCCTCCTCTGAAGGCATTTGCACTCTGAAAAAAAAAAAAGACAAAAAGCAGCTTAGATGCAAAGATATTGATTTCAAACACATGAAACCTAATTTAAGTTTTGAAACAAAACATACAGCTCCATCTTTAAACATGTCTTTAGGCTTGTTTTGACGTAAAATTCCCATTGCTTTTCTGAGGTTGCCTCAAAAGAAAAATCCTATTTTCTAGGATTCTTTTGAGGCTCTATATAAGGAAAGCTCTGTATAAGGAAAATCCAGTCTTGGCCTGAGCTCTTGAACCCTTCTAATTCAAAATTAAACAGGTCAGCATTCTGTATATATTGCTCATAAAGTTGCAAAGGGGACACTTTGTTTCAAACTGATTCCCCAAAACAGTATGTGAATGGATTTAACATAGTGTCTGTCAAATAATAGTAACAACAACAGGCACTCTACAACTGAAATAAGAATTCAACTCAGTATATCATGATTTTCTTTTTTCTTTATGATGATTTACAAGAGGAAATGAGTCCTCTCCTTGAACTCACTGCAGTAATTCTAGCTCTAGAAAAAACAATTGTGAAATGGAGTCAGGGATATGTACCTATGTATCCTAGGATGAAAACAGAAAGCTTACAAGCAAATCTTATAAAAGCCTGCAGTTGAGGAAATTGTTATCAAAACTTTTGACCAAATTTCTCTTGCATTAAGGTATCTGTTTTCACAGAGTTTTTAAAAAATCGTTTAAAATGACCTTAAAAATAAAACCCTCACAAGATTAAAAATAAGTAATTAAGAAATATGTTTCTCTGGCAGCCATCTTGCTTTTTACCCCCCTATATAAAGTTAGTAACTCTAAACAATAAAGATGGGAAGGGAACACTCCTTACTAATGAAACACTTTAAATGAGCTCCTTAAATACTTTTAACTAGCATTTAATTTATTTTTAATCATGCCCTTATCATTTGTTAAATAAATTCCAAAGGCCCCAAGATTCCACAGCCCTCAGATAGGTTAATCTCCCATTGGGAAGCAACACATATTAAATAGTTGCTAAACCTTGGTAAATACACTTTTAATAATTAATTCTAGAAGTATTTAACTTGCAGTAATATACTGGATATTTCAGCAATATTGTAATCCATGGGATATTGCCAAGGGATTGCTCAGATTAACACATTTGGGTCTCCAAGTCCCATCTGCATACCTCTATCTGAATTAGCAGCAGGTGATTCCACACACGACGACCAGCTCCCTGTGTCTGAGTGACCAATGATTTTATTGCCATGTCTGCAAGATCAAATGAGTGAAATGCATCAGCTGAGGGAATGCTTCGTAAGGGATGAGCCACACAGTGGCTAACAAGTCACCATGGGTTTCCAAAATGATAACTACGGAAAAGAAAAATTACTTTTCCTGTTGAGATGTGTAAATATTATGTAGATATTCTAACTCAATCTCCATGATGGATGGTGCTCAATTTTAAACATATTTCAGTAATATCTTAATTTAATAGAATAGAAGATACACAAGATGTTGAAGGATCAAGGTGAGAATATATTTTCTGGCACAGATGGTTTAATCTTATTCTAAAAATCCATGGGATTTTTTTACTTCCTATTGCACTTGTGTGTGTGTGCACACACACACACAGACTTTTATTTTCATCTTTAATAAATAGATTGTGAATAACCACTCCGATGCATTCTGTATAGCTGGCCCATTTCAGCCTTTATACGCTGCTCCCATCCCTCTTCTACCTCGGTATAAACTGCATTCACATGCTCTATGTTAAAATTGTAGTCAGTCCTGACCTTTGTCTGGACAGAACAGTTCACTTCCCACCCAGACTGACAGAAATGGAAGGTTGACCAGCAGATGGTGCTACAGAGCAGGCAGCAACCCCATGCCGAACTGGAGCTCAAGGACTGTGTCATAGACTGGCGAGCATCCTTGGTCTTCTGGCTGGTCATTTATCTGGCTAAGGGAGGGAATCTCCATGGTCTTCTATCTGCTCCACTTCCCCCCTCTGACCCCAGTTTCACAAATGTGTTCCTTGTAGCTTTCAGGATTGCAGGCCCTGTCCTCTGTGTCATTCGGCAGGCTGTGCCTCATGGCCATCATGAAATACCTGTGGAAACATGGACGTGCGGACAGCCTTTCCCTCAGAAAGGAGTAATGTCCCCTCCTGCACCAGCTAATGAAAGCTCATGCCATGATGAGTCTCAGTAATGACAAAAATCAAACATTTTCTTGAGCCACTATACTCTAAAATGAATGCGGTTTACGTTTTAAAATGTTATTCATCGGGTGGAGGAGGTGCTCACAAATTACTAAAGGCAAAAACCATACTAGCAACACATGGTGCATTCTGCAATATCTGTGTGTCTATATTTTACTGGGGGGGGATTTTTAATTTGCTGAAAGCTTCAGTTTTTGTTTTGTGAAAAAGAAAATACCTGTCTTTGTCTCTGCTTAAGAGCGATATTTTTAACAGGACTCATTTAGGAAATGTAATTCTAATGTAGTATAGCTATAGGTTTCAATTAACATTCTACCTTTCTGACAGCCTTTACATTATGTGTTTTATGAAATCATTAACTATTGTCATGTTTCTATTATGATACTATTAGGAAATAAAGAGACTTATGTAAATGGAGATGTAAAAGAAATGTATGACAGTTACTCGGAGCAACATCTGTGCACTATCATACATGCTCACACTAATTTTCTAAAGATTGTTCCATTCATTACAGAGCATTGTTAGCTGCTGTGGCACAACCCTTATTTCCATGCATTTAGGGAATGAGGCAGAGAGTGGGTAAATGAGAGCCTAATCAATACCACTTTTCATTTTGCATCTAATGTGCTGCCTTTCCCTTTCTTTTCCTCATGCACAAATCCAAAAAAGATCCTGACGTTCCAGTCATAAAATGTAATTCTTCTGCAGAAACACAGACAATAATGCTTTCTGTATTCAGGCGTATTGCATATTCTAATGGCATTTGGCTAAATTGAGTATGGATTTAACATCAAAGGCTTCATGAATTTTTCAAATGAGATATTAAAGTCAATATTTCAAGTGAAAGATATTTCAATTTAGTTGCATACACAACAATAAAAAACTTCTACAAGGTAGAGGTACGAGTGGCTGCGGCAGTATTAGTTCATTCAAGAAATTATTAGTTTATAAGAAAATCAAACACAAGGTTGAGATATGGAAATGACTCTGAATAAATGGGACTAACTGATAGGCACTGGTTGGCTTTATCTTTCGCAGGCTGAAGCAGTACACTTGCCACGGGCATGTTCAGGGCGCCTGGATGATTTTTGCTAAACTCTGTTGATTAGCATGAAGATTTGCATTGCCGTTCCATAAATCTCCTTATTTTCATTTGTATGAGTGCAAGACTTAGGATATGTGAAAAAAAGAGCCGTTTTTCACCTCACACTTAAGTGGATCTTACTTCAAGATGTCAATAATTAAAGCGAGCCTCGGCAATGATGCTAAATGTTGCCTCGCAGGCAGGGTAGAGGATGCTGGGTTTCAGCAAAAGCAAAGGTGCTGCCGCTGCTGACAACTGCCCTCCCTGTGGCAGGGGCTGAGGGTCTCCACACACAAGGACCTGGAGCTCTAGGGCACCACGCAGTCTCATCTATCCAAGTAAATTCCCAGCCAGAGTAGGAATGACAATGGTGTTGCCATCCTACCTCACAGACAAATGGGAGACAGGAAGTACCTGTCTTACCATCATGGAGTGATGGCTTTCATGGAGGAGTCAGTGCCACAGCAAGAACTGAACTGCATCTTCTGGTTTGCAGACTGAAGCTGAACTGAACTGCCACTGTCCTCTTTGGTTATGAAGACAAAACAGGCTTACAGTGTCCTTTTGGTTTGGCCCTGTAGAAACACTGAAAGGTATTAGCCCAAAATTCACATATACCATGCCCATCTTCTCTTTTTGCTTTGAGGGTGACAACATAACTGTGCCCCATGCAGGATTTTCAAACCTTTATCAATTTAATCATGGAAAACTCTCAACCTCAGGCAGACACATGGTTACCTCACAGACACTTAGGTAATAAAGAGTAAAACAATTCATAAACCCACCACTCTAGAAGAAGTAACCACTTCAGGGTGCCCAACCAGCTGACCTAGATGCTAAAATCCTTGGCTACCGTGCATGGCTACTCCAGGCTCAGAACAACGCGAATGCATTCAGTTCTGCTCCATGCCTGTGAACCTGCATTACCACTACCTGATTTCAACCAGGGTGAATGTCAGAATCCGTCACTTTATTGAAGTTCTTAAGAGTGATGCCATTTTGAAAGCACAGCAACCTTGAAACACATAAAAGCGATTTCATTCTGAAACTGGAGAACGCTTGCCCATGTTTATAAAAGAAGAATCCTCACATCATAAATGCTCTCTAATGAAGTTGCACACATGTGCTAGAGATGATTTTTCTCAATTTTTATTTATTTATTTCTTGTATTTTAGGGATGTGTCTACAGGGTGTTCAGGGTCTCACCACTAGATCGGACTCAGTGATCCGCCTGTTTACAGCCTCCCAAGAACAGGGATCACAGGCACGCACCACCACGCCCAGGCTCAATTGCATCTCAATGTTCCCCGAGGGCGGGGCTGGCACAGCAGGCCCCAGGATAGAACCCCCAGCCCGGCGCTTGCCTGTAGGTGCTTTAATTCGCTGAGCTATTTGGCCGGCTCCTGTGATGCTTTTTCTTTAACAAGAACAAAATATTAGACCCATTACTTCCTGTAATGTCAAAGAATGAAGTGTCCCCTGAGAGGGATTTTTTCCATTGGCCCATTACACGTGTACCCACAGAATACGTCACCTGGTCAAATTAATAGAGGTCGACATGGCAAGTCTTTTTCCCCTTTAGATTTTTTATTATTGGATTGCAAGAAGCTAGGTTTCAGTATATCCATACCCACCCCCAATAACAAGAACAACAACAGGCCCCCAGGACTAAAAATTGTTTCTTTGCTTCATTACGTCTAAATGATCAGACTCATTTCAGTCTCAATTCTCAAACTTCCCTCCCTCCTTTTATTCCTCTTTCTTTTTAAGGGACCCTATTACAGGGAGGAAAAACAGAATGGAACAAAGCTACAATTCAATGCTCATTTTAAGGTTTTCAGTTATAACAGCGCTCCTGGGCATAACTATTATATATTGGCTTCTTTGGAACACTGTTGATCTTTTGATGTTTATCATTTCTTTATTTAAACTGTAAAAGGGACGTTTGTGGAGAACAAGACCTTGTCTCTAACCAAGGCCTATCTTAAAATGCAGCCCAAGCCGTGACTGAAAATAGAGTCTGTGGACTCAAACTACTCCCTCATCGGCCCCTGCCCACATCATAAAAGCAGTCAGCTATTTGGCATAGGAGGAAAGGGGTGGGAAAGCACAAGAACTAAAAGCTGGGGCTGACCATGTATGCAAGAGCCATGAATATAAACACAGAAGGGAGGGTTAGCTAAGTTCTGGAAGGCGGCAAGGGGAACATCAGAGGTTTATGTGATATTCAGTGTTCATATTCCTAAAAGAAAGTGCACATTTTAACATTTTCACTGTACATCTGTGCATTGCTACGTTTTTAAGGGCCTGCTAGGACTGGAATTACAGGAGATTTGAAGCTCACAACTGAGGAGCTCTGGCAAAGCTGCATGGGGGGAAAGGCTACTGAAAATCACGGGGGAAGGGTAGAGCCTCTGCCAAAGAGGAACATTAAAGCGGGTTCTAGCCAAGGAAACCATCAGCTTTATATATGGGAACTTGAGATGGAAAAATTGGTAGTGCCACTGAACCTGAACAGCAGCTGTGAAATGAAAATTTACTCCCCAATCTGAATTAACTAATCAAAACCAGGCCACTCCTCCACCTTCTCTCCACTACCCACCACATTGCCTCTGGGTTATTTTTCATGACCAATCGCCTTCTGCAGCAAAATAAATAATAAGCAACAACAAAATACTAAAGGTCAAAGTGTCCCCACAAGACCCAGTGCACTAGAGATTCATCAATGGAGAAACGGAACGCCGGGTTTCCACTTTTCATGTTTGGGGCACACAGGCTTAGTACAAAGGAGCAAGGTTACACTTTCATCACTGGGGTGCTCAAAATCGAAACCAAGAATGATTTTCAAATGATGACTTCTGCGATCTAAGCTCAAAAGAAAGCTAAAAGGTAAGGACGGCAGGAAGCAAAACGACCACTGTGCTGGTAATTTCTAAAAACTCAGATTCACAGTTAATTTCATACACAAGCACATTTTGATCAAGCATAAGCGTTTAATAAAATTGAACTGGCAAATTATCCAAAGAAATACATTAAAGGGTGTACACTAGCCAAAGCACGATTGAAGCTCTTATTAGCTGGTGATTATCTTCACTGATCCACATTACCATTCAGTTGCAGGTGTCAGTGACATTAAGATGTACGATGCAGAGACTGGAGAGAGAGCCCATTTAAGACAGGTGAATACTTAATAGTAATCCAACATCCGAGGCACAAAATGTCTTTCACGGGAGTTCAAGGATTTTCCCTTCTTTCTCTCTGCCATTGTATATGAATGTTTATAAATAAAATGAGAAATGAAGCTCCATTTGACTTGCTCCAGCTTAATGGCCATTTCAAACTTTGCCATTTATCATTTTAGGCTTCTTCCTCCTCTGGCTTTATTTTAATTTTATGTATTTATATATTTCTATCTCCATCTCTTATGAATCCCTGTGGAAGAGCCACATTTGAAGAGCGCAGATGAAATGGACTTGACCCGGAGTAGATGTTTCCTTTTAGTTTTATTATCTCCACTGCTGATGCTACGATAGTTAGCTTCTGCCCACTCAATGCAGAAGAGACTCCTTCAAGCCTGTATAGCCTTCCTCATTGCTACTTCTCTGTCCTGTATTAGAGAAGGACCCAGTGCCCTCATCCACAGGGGAGATAAAGAAATCAATCATTTCTGTACACTTCTAGGTACCACAAATAGTCAACTACCTTTGGTGTGACTTCTCTCAAATTCATTTTCAAGAGAATCGAGATAGTCCAGCAAGAAATTTAAAAGTAAATGATTCCTAAGGAAGCAATTCCGAACACTTGAACACTTTCTAGTGTGTCTCAGACCATAGTCCCTTTCCCCTCACTGTCTTTCAAATATGTCAACTGGTGACTAATTTTACACACAGGATACAGGATATACCACACACACTCTTAATGTAAGTAGTAAAAACAAATTCAAAAAGCTACAAAGATTCCTCAGGCTTCCGTCCTCTTTTCTGCATAGTTCTGATTTTTAAATGTAATCTTGGATGGCACTCATTGAAAATCTCTCCTCTCTTCGGGCTGGTGAGATGGCTCAGTGGTCTAAAGCACCTACTTGGAACAAGCTTGGCAAAG
>NDGM010963129.1:0-19511 GCA_002564305.1 Octomys mimax
GGGGCCGGGGAGATGGCTCAGTAGAATAAGCGCTTCCCTGGCAAGCGCAAGGGCCTGAGTTTACTCCCTGGTTCCGCCAAAAATAATAATAATAATAATAATAATAATAAGGAGCTATTGAAATAACAGTGCTAAATTTCTATAGAGTAGAAATAATATTATGATTCCAACTGTATATAAAATGTAGCTCACTTACACTGCTAACATCCACGCTGATTTGCAACATAATTTTGCATTCCACCATGTCTTAAGACCCTTAATATATGTTTAGCTTTTATGACTATGATTTCGTTTTGATTTCACTTGTAAAATGCAAATTAGTAACTGTAGCTAATAAGGCTTACATAATAAAGCCAAATGATCCCAATGTGCTAACTTATAGACCAAGAAAGTCAAATGAAAACCTTTGAAAATTGCCTCCATATTTTCAGACCAGTGAACTTCCACATGGACATGACCGTCGATAGTGACAGGGGGCAGAGCACCTGCTAGGCACCATCTGGTGGGCACCTCAGTGTGATGAGATTTCAGGTGTCTGTGTGCCTCCCTAGAACTCTCTGTAGCAATCAGTCATTTTGGTCAGCATTCTGAAAGTGAACTGATGGCCTCTTAGAACTGGAAGGTCTCTTAGCAATCATCCCTAAAAGCTTCATGCCCTTGACCAGAACCGCCTCTCATCCCCAGTGCATCTGATTCTACCACCATTGTTACACTGAATTTTGCTTTTTCAGTTCCACTTTCTGTTCAGAATCTGGACCCATAGCAGTAATCCCAGTACCTACACCTGTGATGCTTCCAAGTTTTGTTTAATGTTTTTCAATTGAAAGCTAGTTTTTCTGTGGTGTGGTTCTTTGTATTTCACCTGAAGAGTAAATGCCACAGAAAGAGACAATGGACTAACCCAGAGATGTTTGCAAGAGAAATTGAGGCTGCCTTGACCACCCACCCCATGGCAACTCTCCCCAGGGACCTGACCCAGCTGTTAATGAACTGACAATCAGTCAACAGTGTCACACCATAAATTACTTCCAATATGAGGATTGTAATTTCCTCATCCTTCAACTCCCAGCTTAAATACTTCATCCTCTTCACTGACTTATATTAATAATTAATATCATTTCCCTGATTCCCAAATGCTTTGCATAAATCTCTATCTTAGTTAAGAGTCTGTCTCCCAGTGAGATTATGCAGCTTACTGAGTGAAGTCCTCTTTTATCTCTTTCCTATCCTTAGTCCCTGGAATAGAATAACTGTTTAACGGATGTCTGAATATAGAAGAAAATGTCAAATAAAAACAGGAAGATAACATACTCCTTTATTGAACATCAAGGAGCATCAGAAAGCGAATAAAAAATATGAAATCTTGTCTCCTCTTTTCATGACCCTAAAGAAGCCTCGTGAATATAGTCAGGCAATTCTAACCACTGTGCTAAATTCATTTCTGAAAACAAGACAACTTTTCATTGTCTCTACACCTTTGATAACTCTTTCTTATTTTTATATATTTACCCTTTCTTGAGCTAATTCGAAATGTCCTGCATCCTCCGATAATGTTGCACACCTGCAGTACATACGTGAAGTCCAAAAAAGTGCTCACATTCCCTTTTGTAATCATGGCCCTCGGCACATGGAATTGTCATCAGAAGTCCTTTCATTAATGTCATTCTTAAAATAAATTGATTTTAGAAACTATTGTCTGCAGTACCTCACGGCTGTTTCTTCCATTCGGCACTCTGTACTGTAGTCTTCACAAAAGGACACTAGAGGGTTCAGCTTCATATTTTTCAGAGGCTTTTGTGTCAACCAAGCCAAGTACAATTATGGCTCTTCCCAGAAGAAGGAAAAGAATAATGTTGGCGATCGGGCGTTACCCCCCCCCCCAGAGCCACAGAAAAGGCTGCAAATATACCCAAAGTGGCTTTCTCAGCCTTTATAAGCCCCAGAAACCTACGTGGCATTTTCTATGGCCAGAGGCAGCACTTTGGGAAATTACCTTTAAAAAACTGGCTAGAGGTCTATCAGAGCCTTGAAAGAAGCCTAAATCCTGAGGAGGTATTGAATAAATAAATAAGCAGACTTGTTTTGAATATGCCTGCCCGTTGTACTCTTTTTTACTTCCAAAGGAAAAAAAATCAAGTAAATGGCAAATTTTTCCCAGCTGGTAAACACATTCAGTTTTTCAACTAAAAATCCCAAAAGCACTAGGGCTGATGGTGAGAAACTAAGAAAATCATGAATTCCTTCTTTGCAAAATAGGAAGGAGAAATCAGTCATACTTGACCTGTACATTTTTCTCTTGGCATAATGATGGCCATAAATAAAAACACAAAACGGTTTATCATCAGTGTTCATAGCCAGACAAGAGGCAGCTCATCAAGCTAGTCATCCACATCTGCCAGAACTAACAAGGTAAATGAATCAGATAAAATTAATGAAGAAAAGAAAGCAAAAAAGGAAAACCCTATTGTCTCTCATGTCAGACAATACTGTGGCTTTAATATCGCCGATTTCAGATCTTGGGAAGACTCGCGGGGCTTCTAAGCATATTTGGTAAGTGAATCACCTCCCTCGCTGATCCTCCCTTCTCCCTACGGCCTCTCCTAATTAAAATAAATGTCATGATGTTTCCATGATTGGATCCTACCGTTTCTCTTCTCAAAACCTCAAGGTAGCTTTTAATTGTACTAAAACCTGGAATTCAATGTAAAATCAATACCGGGACCCAAAGTCCATGCCTGAAATGTTCTTGAGTCTCTGAGCTGCAGGTCTCCCCGCTCTAGCAGCCTGGGATGGCACACGGGTCAGCCTGCCTTCTGCACTCTGCTAACAGCCTGCTATTATTCAGCCCTTGCTTGATTGTCCCTCTCTCTGCTCCAATAAACCAGCACTCAGGAGAACAGCTGCAGTGGCTTGTCTGGCTGGGTTGCTGGTCAGAGAATCCATGTGCAGCACACCTGGTCTTATTTCTTGTAAAACCACAAACTCCATGTTTTCAGCTTGTCAGTAAGTCCACCGCGCTCCTCCTAGGGCCAGTTCTGCTATGCAAATCTGTGCCTTTACAGCCAGATCACCTAGATGCAGACATTTCAAGGAAAAAAAAAAATATATATATATATATATAGTTCCCTTCAGCCGTCCTGCCTCCCTTCTCACTCCTGAGTTAGTCCTCCCTGGTTCCATGAAAAATAAGGAACCTGACTTTCCTGGACACTGAACTCTCCCGCAGTGTCCTTCCATAAAAGGATTGGGTTTTGTTTCAGAGCCAAGGAATCTGCCTCCAACACTCTGGACTGGGTTGTGGAGGATTTTTTAAAAAGACTTTTAGACAACGTGGAAGTATCTGGAATGTTGCCTTCAGTCTCAGCCATCCTAGATTACTCAGTGTTTCAGGGCCCCGAGCCAGCAGCCACCTCCCCACCATCCCTGCCACGTTAGCTCTGACAGTGATGTGGTCAGCTATGGGTTCAGAAAGGCCAATGCAATGGAGTCTCCTTTGCTGAGAGACCCTCCATGAGATCCACAACAATTCCCACCACAGCACCCCCTCCACCTAGCTCCCAACAAGCCTCCTGGCAATTTAATTACCAGGACCCTGTAAAGCTGATTGCAGACCACCAAGCAAGCATCTTGACCTAGAGATGCTCTATTCAGATGGGGCTTCTTTTTCTGATCTGTCAGCCACAAGAAAGGACAGCTCAGGAGAGTAGTCTTTTACAGATTTCCTGCAGAGATGGCCCCTCACTATAATTATTCTGTCCAGTGTAGCCATCTTTGCTAATTCTCCCAAAGTGCTATGCTGGGACTGACTATGCATGGCAATGACTGAGACTTTCAGATTTTGGTCAAGCTTCACACATGCAAATGACTTTTTTTTTCATTGTGGGATGAACATGCTTATTCCCAGGTCCAGAAGTTTGAGCCACCATTTCTGTAAATGTCAGGGTAGTAGTTGGTCCTCAGGATAAGAGCCTTCTCAACCCACAGCTGAAGCACTAGAGCCAGAGTCTCTTCAGCAAAAGAATTTCTAGAAACTTAGCACAATAAAGAAGTGAGGCAATTGTGGGCTGTCTGGGCTCTGTGAGAAAAATGGATCTGTGACCCAGGCAATGCAACAAGATGTGTGTTGCTCGGTACAGCTTCACTGGCCCGTGTGAAGACCAACTCCCTAACCAGAAGGCCGTAGTGTCTACACACACATACACCACCACCACCACCACCACCACCACCACACCACACACACACGCACTGAAAGAAAATCAGGGTTTGAATCTTGCTTGGCTCCAACACTGTTGAATTAGACCTATTATTTCACATCACTGAGCCTCAGCAAATTCATCAGTGAAAATGCTCCCCTCCTCTCCTGCCCACAGCCAATCCCACTCTGTCACAGTTTAATCTTGGTGTCCACTTGATCAATCTAGTCTAACCTCAGGTCACTCACAACAGGGCCTTCTCACCATCGGGAACTTTTGATAAAATGAATGAATGCCAGGAAATCCTATTTGTTTCCAGTTTTCTGTCTGCCTCTGCTTATGCCCACAGTCTCTTCATCTGTAAAGCAAGCTCTTTGAACTAAAGAAGATGGTTCCTGAGCTGGGGGTGTAGTTCCATGGAGTACTTGCCTAGTATATACAAGGTCCTGACTTAAAAGCCAAGCTGTTTTGTAAAGCTGTGAAAACCTGTTCCAGTGTCGTGCTGGGCTTTGTTTTGCTGCTGAACTTTCATCTGCTGAAGCATCCTTAGTCCAGTAAGACTGCTGGGGCTCGTGGCCTGACCTCTTACTAGCAAAGCTCTAGTGTGAAGCAGCAAGGCATTCTTTTTAATGTCGCTGAGCCTGTTTTCTTAGCTATGAAACAGAGATAGTAATAATACTAATTTAAGGGGCTGCCCGAGGGATGTGGCTAAATTTATGTAGAGTAAGAAGTGTGTGTGAGAAACAGTAGGCACCCAGTTACAGTCAACTGTCATCCCAATATGTTTGGTTTAGATGAGTGAGAGTGGCCGCCCTTTGGGAACTTTGACAAGCATTCCAGCTCTTGTTGTAAACATTTTCTTTCTGATCAATGACAGTCTGATTTCTACATATAGCTATCAAGTATAAAAATAAGAAAGACATCTCTTATAAGCAATCCCCATACTATTTATCAGAAATATTGATAATGACATCTTTTCGTCTAACAGCACAAACTGAAGAACGTGAAGCTGTCTCAGCCTTTCCTGACCTCTGGACATTTGTCTTCGTGGTCAGTTTGTCTCCCTACACATAACATCAGTTTTATTCTTTTTCTTCACTAAAGATATCAGGAGCGAAGAGACATCAGGAGAATTACACTGCCCATTCTTTGAATTTGTGCTACTCACTATTGTTAATGTAGCGCCGGCCACAGCACGGCAACAGAATTTTCTCTGGGGTAGAAAACGACGTGGTCATTTTGTTACTCAGAAAAGTTTGCTAAGACTGAAGTTGAAAGAGTTATGAACTATGGATAACCCATGTACTGCTAAGTGGTTGTTACATTATTATTTTTCTCAAAATTATTCTACCAAAAAACACAGATTTATTTGGAATGACTCAGAACAATGAAATAAATACAGTACTGATTTCAAATGCAAATGCCATGTCATTTCTGAATGAGTCAACCTTCAAAAGACAATGATAAACCAACCACATAATTCCTGCATGTCAGAGAGTTTTAAAGGTGATAGCTATTGAAGTACACATCAAAGTTTTTCAAATAAAAATGTTAAATATGAGTTACTTCTTCGTACATATCTAAAACCTGTCAGGTACAGGGGAAAATAATCTGCTGCACCCCCACCCATTAATCGAGCAGAAGTAGCACTGTCTTCCCACCTGCAGCAAAGGCCGCGGGGTGTGGTGGCAGCATTCTGGCCCCAGTCCTAGCCTCTCCAGACGTCATCATGGCAGAGCTGCAGAGCAACAGATCCGGGCCGACGCATCACAATACCGGGTGCAAAAGGTATTTCTGCATCGGTCAAGGACCTGGCCTGGGCTAATGGATAACTTACTGGTCACCTCAGCAAGAAAGCTCACAGAGTGGGCCAGCCAAAGAGCTCAGCGGATTAAAGCGCCTGCAAGCGGGCGCAGGGCCCAGGGGTTCCATCCCCAGGCCTGCTGTGCGGGCCCCTGGGGGCGCGCTGAGACTTCCATTGAGACTGGACGTGGTGGTGCGTGCCTGTAATCCTAGCACTTGGGAGGCTGTAAACAGAAGACTCACTTCGAGTCTGACCTAGTAGTGAGACTCTGAACACCCTCTAGACCCTTCCGTAAAATACAGAAAAAGAAAGAAAGAAAAGAAAGGTCACAGAGTGACTGCAAGCAGCCCTCCTCCCCAGGAAAGCATTTAGGGGAGCACTGGACTAGCCGAGCCCAGCAAATGGTCTTTGGCTCTCAGCTGTTGAGTGTTCAAATTAATCCTAACATCTGTCTTCACCAGCTGTTGAAACCTGAGGACCACCCCCCAGCCAGTTTTCATTCCGCTTGCGTTAAGTTTTTTGAAGAGACGGATGCTACCTGTTGGTAATCTGTGACGTGCGTGGGCTGAGAATCAAGGGGGTGGAAAAATCGTGACAATGCAAATGAGTTTTCCCTCCCTTAAGGCATCAGAGCCTCAATCACACAATAAGCATTCAGATTCTTCACGTGGAGGATGCACCTGCCCTTAAATTCACAAGGGCTTGCAAAATCCAGCTTTACTCTGTTCCCAAAGGTGGAAGCTGAGTAAACCAGTGCCCCTTCGCTGGGATTTATGTTTATGGTAAACAATGGCACTGAAAATGATTTCTGTTCCAGAAGCAGAATCCGTGCACTGCACCTTTAAGGCAGTGGGCTTGCGGCCTGCGCCCCAAGCTCTCTGTCCTGCCTGGGCAGTGAGTCAGACTGTGCTCCGAGGAAGGCGAGTCCCCCAGCCTGCGCAAGCCCTCAAGCCTTCCACTGCAGAAAGACAGCCCAGCCCCCACTCCCAGCCCCACCGACCCCCCCCGTGGGGGGAGCATTCCCACCCTGACCTCCAGGCGCACAGGCTGCAGTGTTCCTTGCAGAGCGCGCCAGAAGGTTCCAAAGGCCTGCGAAAATTACAAGCATACTTCCCGGCCCAAGTCAAGCCTCCCCTCCTCATCTAGGACGACCACCGACCACCGAGGGAAGGCACAGGGCAGCTCGGAGCAGAGCTGCTGAGCCGGGCCTGCGGAAGGGGCTACGGTTGGCTCTCTTGTCTGTGGACTGCACCACACACACACACACACACACACATACACACACACACACACACACACTGTCTGTGATTGTCTCAGCCAATGGGAAACAAAACAAGCGTGAGGAGGGGCAATGGGTGAGGAGTCAGAGCAGCCCCCGGCTGTGTGTGTTGGGGAGGAGGAAAAGGAAGGGAGGGCCAGACAAACTAACTGAAAGAAGAAACAAATAAACAAAATGACGTTCTTTCTCCTTCCCCTCTCCACCGTTGAGACATTTTGGCAGCGTCTAACCCTGCTTGCATTCCCAAGAGTAAGTTTCAGGACCTACAGCTTATTCAAGAGACCGGCACAATTCAGTGGGAAAGGGTTTCTAACCGCTCAGCACTAGTTAACAATGGCAGTAGCAGCAACACAGCTCCAAAACTGGGCGTCCTGGACGGAGAAGGGAGAGAAGCTGGAGAATGCGGGATGTAGGCCTCTGAGACCATCAATGCTGCTCTTTGAAGGAGTTCTGTAGGCGGTGCGTAGTGGCACAGGTCTGTAACACTAGCCACAGGGGAGGCTGAGGCAGGCAGATCCCAAGTTGGATCCCAATCTGAACACCTTGCCAGTTAGTGGGTCTCTGTTTCAAAGAAAAAAAAAAAAAAAGTGGGGCCTGGATGGAGCTCTGTGTGAAAGCCCTGAGTTCGGTCCCCAGCGCTGAAACAGGACAAAAAAAAAAAAACCAGCACAGAGCTGTCTCTTCTTCCAGTGTTGCAGTGGAATCATTTGTGGGAAAACCATTGTATAATTTTGTTTCCAGATGTTTCTGTCCTATTTGAAGCATTGTATGAAGTAGTATCAAAAACAAACAAACAAAAAAACTCCTTTGAACACAGGAACAGTTGATATTAACACCGATTATTACATGAATATGACCTCTTCTCCTACAAACTGAGCAGATGGAATAAGTTGGCTACATAAGTAAACAGTTTGGCTAAAAGCAGAAATTTAACCTTTGCTTCATAGGAATTTGATATACCTTGGAATTCACAATTTTCAATGACCTAGTTAAAACTTTCTTCCTTGCTTTTGTTTGTTTTTCTACTACTCATTTTAATGTGTTTCTGGGCTTTAAATCCCACAAAATCCACCCATTTACCTCCACATGACTTTTCTCATGCTATTTGCTTTTGAAAAAAAATAACTTTTAGGCCGGGGAGATAGCTCAGCAGTATAAGTGCTGACAAGTATAAGTGCTGGCAAGCACAAGCCCCAAGTTCAATCCCTGGTAGTGCAGAAAAATAATTTTGTTTTTAAGAAAAACCTTTCTACTCCCCATCCTCTGCCTATTTTCAAAGGCCAGCAACCTTGGCATGCATCTTAGCTCTCTCAACTGTTCCTTTGCTTCTTGATTGCTTTCTGTGAAATTAGGAATTGAACCTAGGATGTTCACATGAACTACATCCCTAATCCTTTGGAACCTTTACATTCTGAGGCAGGGTCTCACTGAGTTACTAAGGCTGAGTTCAAATTTATGATCCTCCTGACTTAGCCTTCTGGAGTGCTGGGATACCAAGGATCCCAACTGTGCCCGTCTCCAACTGAGTTTCCTTGTACAGATTGTTGACTTATGACCTCCATGGTGGCTTCTTGTATCTCTTGTGCCTCTCAGTAGATGATGTTTCCTGTGCTCTTTTTATAGGCATGCTCCCCAGCTATGTTTGCCATAACCCCCATATTTTAAAAAGTACAAACTTTTCTACTGGCCTGCCCCAAAATCATCAAGACAGAAAATATCAGAGAGAGAGAGAGAGAGAGAGAGAGTAATGTATTGTCTTTGGTCACCTAGCGGAAGCTCTGTTCGTACATGCAGATATCATCAAGGTATAAACGAAGCAAAATGTTAGTTCTGAGCAAGACAGATCTGTCAGGTAACAGGCATGACTTGAACAATGATATCGAGCCGGATTCCCAGAAATCCTCCTCTCCCCTGCTCCAGGCCACCTCCTTGCATCTACAGGTGCTGGCCTCGGCACACTGGGCCAAGTGTGTCCCTTTGTCTGATTCAGCTGGCTTCATCAATATAAAATAGGTTGACTACAAGACCCCAAAATGATCTTGTCCAGTCTTCTAAAAATCCTGGACCTTAATCTACTTTTCTTGGAGCTACTGCTGACAGTCCTTACATTCCAGAGGTTTCTGTTAGACTTGAGAAATACTCCTACAAGTTGCCTAAAGGTGAAAAATAATTTATTCACAAGATCTGAATAGTTTTCTTCTTAACTGAACACTGCCCTCCCAACCCTCTTCTGTGCTTCTCAGAAGAATAAATACTTTCTCCACCCCCCCCCACAAAAGCCCTGCTTGCTGAATTAGGGGCTTTCATAAAGCGTTTCCAAGCAATGTGCAGTACAGCTGTCCCTACCCTCACGCTGGCCTCTCACATTTCTCCGAGCTCCTTTCCTCCAACCCCTCTCCCCGCCCGCCTCCAGGCATACTTTCCGTCTCTGTTATTGCTCTTTCCCGCTTTCTCTCCCCTGCACCCTTTCGCTCCCAGCTCCTCACGTGTGTGCAGGGCAGGGAGGAAGCAGGCGTGGGCCGCGGAGCGCAGACCCCGCACCCGCGCCTGTTCCAAACAGACACGGCAAGAGTCACTAATGCTACCAAGCAACTAACGCATTTTAAAAGAAGACATATAAATACACTTTTCAAACAACTCAAAATGACACACAAATTATTCTGCCCTTTATGAGGTTAAAAGAAAGGGAGAGAGTGCGCTAGTTGAAGAAAATAACAAATGCCTCTGAAATGTTACCAGACAGAAATCAGTGTGTCTCAGAACTGTAGATAGTCCCACATAAAATCCAGAATTTGAAGATCAGTTTCCATATTCCTAAACAAAATAGCCACTAGGTCCAAGAGAAATGTACTTAACATTGTAACCTTCTGCGGCTGTGGAGGTTGTCCTTAGCTGGTGTCAACTGCTTACCCTCCTTTCCAGATCAGCTGAAAAAAGGGATTCGACATGTCCCTAAAGTGAACATGAACAGGCTTCACCTAGAAATGCAAGTGGACGCTTTGGGTCAGGGTGGACAGCGAGGGGCACAATGAAGTGGTGGTGACCTCCACCAAGGAAGTGCGAGCTACGCTACTCTCCAGAGTAGCAAGGGCATCAGAGACGTCACACCCAGAGCTAGGAAGCAGAGGCGAGCAAGCAGGGCGGCAGCATCTCCACAGCATGCAACCTACATGCCCACCTGTCCTGCACGCATTTGTAGATTCTTCCACCTCAGTAGCCACTCACTGCTTATAACACTCTAGGTACTTTTGGCTTCTTGAGACTTGGAGAAGAACAAAAACAAAATTCTCACTCTCCTGAATGTTATCTTCCAGCAGAAGACAGAAAAGAGAGCTGAAAAGTAGGTTTGGCTGATAGTGACAAGTCATGGGGTTGCATGCAATAATCTTCGCTATTTAGGAGGCTGAGACAGGAGGATTGCAAATTTAAGTCCAGCCTGGGAAAACTAGCAAGATCCCGTCTAAAATAAAATAAAATAAAATAAACCATCTTGGAGAAGACATTACAGCGAAGACTTGTAAAGCTTGAGACATTGAAGTTCGTGGAAAACTGCAGAAAATTGTCTCAAGCACAGCAAAAGCCCATGTGAAGGCCCTGGTATGTCTAGGATGTTTGAGAAGCAGCCAGGCCCCTGGAGCCCAGGAAGAATGGGGCAGGAGATCAAAGGGGCGACAGCACTCACCCTGCCGAGGCTGTTCAGTGGATCTGGCCCTGGGATATTAAATATTTTGAAAGGATCCTCTACTACTGAGTATAGAGTAAACTAAAATAGTAGTGGTGAAAGTAGCAAGAGCGGGGCTGGAGTGATAGCTCCATAGCCTAAGAGCAAGGACCTGGGTCCGAGCCCCAGTACCACATGCCATGCTGGCCCAGGACCCCCAAGCCAGTTGTGCTGGCCATCAAAACTGACCATGGTGGCTCATGCTTGTAATCCTAGCACTGGGGAGGCTGAGACAGGAGGATCACTATGAATCTGAGCTGCATAGTGAAACCCTGTACCAAATAAATAAGTAAATAAAAGAATTTTTAAAAATCATTTAAAAATATAAGGAAAGTAGAAAGAAGTAATGAAAGGTTTTTCGTTTTCTCATAGTTTCATTTGTCTGGGGGGTGTGTATGTTGGTGTCCTTAATGACAGATTTGTCAGAATTTGATAGATAGACTAATACAGACTCTAGAAAGTGAGTGAAAGAAAAATCCAAGAGGATTCCAAGGTTCTTGGCCTGAGCAACTGAAGAGCTAGAGTTGCTGCCTATTATGATGTCAAATATAATGGATCTTCAAAAGAGATTCTTTTCCTGTTTTCTTTCTTTTCTTCTTTCCATAAGATAAATTACATCATGATTGCGTGAAAATAGAGTTGAAGAAGAGAGAGAAGGAGGAAAGAAAGTGAGAGGGGAAAAGGTGAAGAAAAAAGAAAGAGAGAAAGAAAGAAAATGCTAGAAGATGAGGAAATGACTAGAATGTTGTCCTTGACGAAGGAAAGCCTGCACCTTACAGTGACCCATCCACACCCAACCCCGTAATAATGCAACTCATAGTAATACGTCTTGGAAGTGGCCCGTAGGTCCATCAGGAGATCAGCAGATAAAGAAGATGTGACTGACATACAGTGGAGTGCCACTGTGTTGTTCCACTGTCCTACAAAGAAGCCTGGGAAGAAAGACAGACTTATCTGTAGGAAAATGGATGCACCTTGAGACCGTTATGTTAAGTGAAAGAAATCAGACACTCAAGTTTAAATATCACATGGTTTCTCTTATATGGGAAAACTAGAATAAAAACAGAGATCAAAATAAAAGATAGATAATAATAGGAAGTAGGGAGAGAGAGAGAGGCCAGGGGATCCAGAGGTGGAGGGAGGGAAGGGGTAAGGGATAGAAAAAGAAACTGGAGTGTGTGGTGTATATGTACCAACTCCACGCAAGCCTTATGAAACATTCTGTACTGCCAACACATGCAGAAAGGCTAGAAAGCAAACAAGAAATGATAAGTATGGAGGGAGGGCAGGGAGAGGGGATGAAGAAGGGACTGAGCTGTGCTGTACACGTACACCAACCTTCACAAGGAATAGAACCATTATGTTCTACACACTACAAATGCACTAATAAAGAAAAAAAAAGAAAAATGTGGCCTTGGACTAGAAACTCTTGAGTAGTACAGTGAAAGAAGGAGGAAGAAGAAAAGAAGTGGGAGAAGGAGAAAGAGAAGGAAGAGGAGGGGGAGAAGGAAGAGGTGGAGGAAGGAGGAGAGAAGAAGAGGCAGCAGTGACGGAAGAGATATGGGATCCAGGGGCAAAGAAAAGCCAAAGCTGCTGGGGTAGAAGCCACCTTCTGTGTCTGTTTCGATTTTACTTTGTATATTTTCCCACCACAGTTCATGTTGTAGCACGCATCAATACTGTGCTCCTTTCTTCGCCTGAGTAATATTCACTGTGTGGGTATACCACACGTTGTGATCTCATTCATCAGTGGATAGATGTTTCAGTTGTCTCTACCTGTGGGTTGCTGTGGCTCTGGCCACTTGCCTTTGACATATGTATTCAATTCTTTTGTGTATACACCTGTGAGTGTGCCCTGTGACTAGAACTGTTGAGCAGCATCGCAATTATGGTTTAGCTTGATTTTTTTCTTCAGTACCAGGGATTGAACTCAGGATCTTGCAATTGTGAGGCAGGTGTTTACGCCACTGAGCTATATCCCTGGACCCAGTGTTTAGCTTTCTGAGGAGCGATCAAAATGTTTTCCATGATGGCTCCCCATTAACAGTTAGACATGCCCATGTCTTGCCAACTGAAGCAAATAAGCAAACAAACAAGACCAAACTCCGCGCTGGGCTCCAGCTACTGGTCTTCCTGTTACCTCCTCAGAGCAGCTTGCTGGAAACAGCTGTGTATGGGGGCATCTTGCTTTCCTGGGCCATTCACCACAGCTGCCCATCCAGGCCCTGCCATATGCTTTTTTCCTTTCTTCTCGCTCTGTTCTTTTCTGCGTTGAGCCTGGAGCTCCTGCCATGTGTTCTCCAAACTACAGCCAATACGTTCTTTCCAAACTGCAGATTTAATCACAGACATTCCAAGCATTTCCGTTGCTTCAGGGAAAACAAAGCCCTAACCTGGTGGGTCTCATCTTCCTTTAGGTGGGACACTTCCCCACTGTCATCTGGGAACCAGCCCATGCTCTTCACCCTCACAGGCCTCTACTCTCACCATTTTCCTCCTTGGTGATCCTCCTCTGTCCCCATGTCTTCATGTATTACTGCTCACCCTTCGTATCTCTCCACTGGACACTTCTCCTATGAATCAAGCAACCTCTGGCCTCTCTATTTGGGTAAAATCCTCCAAGCTCCCACTGTACTGCTGTGGGCTGAGTCACAGCCCACCAGCATTCAGTGGGGCTCTGCATGACTCAGGCTATGGCTAGTGCTGGAGGCACAGCTTCCAAAGAGGAGGCTAGAAACTGAGGCAAAGTGAGATCTGGCAGAGTGAGCCGAGATCCAGCTAACCAATGTCCTTAGATGAGGCGATCAGGCTACAGACTGAGAGGTAATCAGGTAAAGACACCACAGGAAGTAATTTGTAAGCAAAGACCAGACTTCAACAAAAACCAGACCCAAGCTGCTAACTCCTTGACATTGAACTGTTACGCTCCAGAGCTGTGAGAAAACCACGCTGGATGGCATTCTGCTGGAGCAGCCCTCCCTGATCAACACAACCACCCTGCAGCTCTCTTCTGCCAACTCACTTGCCAGAAAGTTTATCCTGTTTTCATATTCTTTATATTTTACATTCTTCTTTTTAATTGATATTCAATTAAGTTTCTAAGTATAAATTGAGGTTTAATCTTGAGCGTCTTGACTATAAGTTACAGCAGGGTGATGATTATTCCTGTTCTTAGTCATCATTGTGATTTAGGTGTACAGCAAAATGATTAGTAAGAAGTAGAAATTTAATGAATGTTTCTCAAATAAGTGAGTGAAGGAATGAAGAAATACATGAATATACATTATTTAGCTTTACAGTCTAGATTTCTTCACCTTACATTTATTGAACTTTTTAAAAAATTCACTATGCACAAACTAGTAAGCCTTTTACTAGGTGATCATACCTTGAAAGCTTTTTGTTAATTAATGACTCCAATAAAAGGAATTAAGATGTAAAAAAAAAAAAATCAAAGCCCCTAAGGAGCAGTCCTCTGGAAAGTAGATTTACAAAACTGCTTTGGGGACCTGAACTAAGGAACAATCACCATGAAAGAGCCAGAGGTTTCAGGATTTGGGCCTTAAAGGATGGGAGAAACAAGTCCAGAAGCACAAATAAAAATTCAGGAGCTGAGAGGAGTTAAGCAAGGAGGTTGGGGGCATGCTGAGGAGTTTAGGATACTCAAGTTACTGCCCACTAATATCTGAAGATTATTATGCAAGATTTGTAGAAATTAAAAGAAATTTGAATTTCTTTTAAATTTGAGTTTCATTTAAGTAATTAATGGCAGCCTAAAATTAAGCAAATTTTTTTTTGTTTTGTTTTGTGGGGGGGGTTTACTGTAGGACTTTTCAGAGCATTTGACATGCTAATATACATGTGAATTTTCAAAAGAATGCAATATGTATTTACTGAATTTCTGTGACTTTTTAACTCCTTTTCTTTTTAAAGCATATGTTAGAGCTCTAAGATTCTGTTTTATCCTCTTTAGGAAAGCAAAGGCCATAGCACAATATTAGAAAAGGACTAACTAAACCACTGTCCTAAAAAAGAGGCTCATAGTTAACCCTAACTTACAAAATCTATGAGAAAAATTCAAAACACAATAAGATGTCATTTAATTATTGTCTCAGTTACTTTTCTTTCATTGCTGGGACAAAATACATGACACCCAAAATTAAGGAAGGAAAGATTTACTTAGCTCACAGTTTGTGGAGGTTTCAGTCCATACTCAGCTGACTCCAAGGCAGAGCAGCACACGGCACAGGGCAGCAGTTCATGGCAGAAGAAAACAGCAAAGAGCAAGGGAGGGGCTGAAGCTGTGGCTGCTAGCAAGCCTTTCTCCTCTTCTTGTATTTGTATGCAGATTATTTGCCCCAGGGCAGGTGTAGCACTCACACCCATAATCCCAACATTGGATCATGAATTAATCACAAATTCTAGCAGCTGCCCCAATGATTGCATGAGGCTTGGGGGGACAACTAGACACAAACCATATCAATTATCTTAAGGGATTAACATCTAGACAGAATGACAGTTTAGTAGAATCCGTAAATATAGGATTTGAATATTATTATATAGTGAAGTGACTTGGGTAAGACAGTGTACACTTAAGTTACATTTCAGAGTTGAATAATATGGTAACTTTAATCCAGGGACCCTTTAAAATTAGGGATCCCCTGTGGGAATGAGTGTAAAGACAGTATTTCAGCATCATTCACAATAAAGCACTCAGTAGAAAATCAGTATATAGATTATCAATTTTATAAATAATTTGTACACTTGATACATAAATAATACCCACTATAAAGGAAATGCACGATGTTTGGCATGGTAAAATTGCTGGTTGGCAGGTTGATCAGCTTTGGATATATATGATGAATAAATAAAAATAACATTTAAAAAGTAGGCTTATATAGTCAGTTCAGAGTAATCATTGAAGGCCTGTCATCATCAACAATGGGCTTTCCTTCTGCTTTTCTACTTCACCATCCTGGATGTTGACTTCAATCTTCAATATTTTCTGGACAATGGCAACTAGAAGAAAGAAGTTGGTTACGCAACCAGATAAAAAGGGTTCTATTCCCAAGTAAACCATTTTTCTTTAAGCTGGACAGTGGGCTCATGGCCACCTTTAAAGGAAACATGATTTAGAAAATATCATATTACTGTTGCCCAGAACATACCAAAACCCTGCTACTCGGGACATCCTTTAGGACTAGAAGTCTTATGGCAGCCTGCAGCCTCTGCTACCGTACTTAGCACTTACCCCATGGGATTTAGAAATATATATACGGATGTCAAGCTAAATGCATATCACTAAGTTAGGAGTTTTATATGAGTAAATGCATAAAGTCAGTATTTTTATGTTTTCATACAAGACAGTTGGTATTTTTAAAGAGTACAAAAACAATGCGTAAGATATTAGAAACAGCACACATTTTTTTCAAAAATAAAAGACAAGATAAAATATATTTAACAGTAGGGTTTGGTTTGTTTTTGTTTGTTTGGTTTTGTTTTGTTTTGTTTTGTTTTTTTTCCAGAACCAGGGATTGTACTCAGGCCCTTGCGCTTGCCAGGGAAGTGCTTATTCTACTGAACCATCTCTCAAGCCCCAACAGTAGTTATTATACTGTGCATTGCTGTCTTGAATGTAGTTGCTCAGAATATAGATACTAGCACAGAAAAGTGGCCAAAGTAAAAATTTTAAGCATGAACTGCTACCTTCAAAAAACTGATAGAAATCAGTAGTACAACCATCTTAGCTATCCTGTGTATATAGTTACATGATTTTTCCCTTCCTTTGAGAGTTGTATTTTAAGAAATCCATTGAATTAGATCTGTGATTCCCATTTAAATTGCATAATTGGATAATTGGTTAAATTCTTCATTTTAATTTCAAAAGTAGAAGAGAATTTTACTAACTTTGGTAAGTTTATATGTAGTAAAGCTTTTTAAAATAACCTAAGTATCATCACCATTGAAAATTTAATCTATGGTATTTCTTAAGATTTACTTGGGGCCCAGGAGATAGCTCAGTGACACAGTGCAGGCCTGGCAAGCACAAGGTCCTGAGTTCAATTCCTGTTAGGAAAAGAAAAGAAAAAAGATTTACTTACGTTATTAAAAAATACTGTTTTTTGTTAATTAGACTGCTTAAAGTACTAAAATGTCAACATTTACAATTTTTAATTTACTTTAAACTGTTCAAAAATTTTAATTAAAAATTTGAAACTCAATTTTTAAAAGAAGTTGCTGAACACACACACACACACACACACACACCTTGAGGATTAAACCCATGTGCACATGCCAGACAACTGCACTACCTTGTGTTCTACCTCCAGCCTATTATACTATATTTTAACAAAGAAATAAGATTTCTAAGTTAAAATAAAAAAGACAGGATAAATATTAAGTTTTATCTGTAAAAAAATTATATACTAATTTAAAAATCCAGAAGAGAGCCATAGAGATAGCTCAGCAGTGTAAGCACCCACCTAAGCAAGTGCAAGCACTTGGGTTCAATTCCCTGGTACCCCATGCCCTGCCAGTCCCACCCCAGGCATGCCGAACTGGCCACCAAAACCAGGTATGGTGGCACATGCCTGTAATCCCAACACTGGGGAGGCTGAAACAGGAGGATCACTACTAGTCCAAGCTGCATAGTGAGACTCTGTACCAAATACATAAAATTTTTTTAAAAAGAATACAGAGGAATCATAGCTTTCATAGGGCTGAGGAGATATCTCAGCAGGCTTAAGCTCCTGCCTAGCAAGCATAAGGTCCTGATTTTGATCCCCAGTGAAAACAGCGGGGGAGGGGGTGGGCAGCTGATAGCTCAGCCGGCTAACGCACCTGCTTAGGCAGAGCACAGCGGCTGTGATTTCATCCCTGGGTGTGATGGTGCACACCTGTAAGCCCAGCGCTTGGGAGGCTGAAAACAGAAAAATAACTATGAGTTTGATCTACATAGTGAGACCCTGTAGACCCTGCACTACATACAAAACAACAACACCATAGTTTTCTGTGCATAAAAACTGTCCTCAAGGGCATCAGAAAAAAAAAAAAAAAAAAACTTTACAATGATAGGCACATGTTTAAGAAAGATAGGCACATGATAAGAAGTCCTAAGTATTTGGTTTTTAGATTTTGGTTTGCTTGTTTTTGTTTTTCTTAAAGTAAAGTGAATTCATTGGAACCTTTAAAAGAAAAGAATGTCATGCTCACATTAGGATTTTTCAAGTTAGTTTAATGACAACAAGCTTATTCTTAAAACATCCACTCCAACACTGCCTCCTCCATGAATCCAAATCAACATACACACACTCCCAGGAACTGCCTTTGTGATCATCACTGCATTTGTTTGTTTTGCTTTGTATTTAGTACAGGGTCTGCAGGGTCTCACTACACAGATTGGCCTCGTAGTGCTCCGCCTGTGTTCAGCCTCCCAAGCGCTGGGATTACAGGTGTCCACCACCACGCCTAGACTCAGCCACCATCTCTGCATACCCCAGGGCTGGGGCCAGCACAACACATCTGGGACCAAACCCTCAGCCCCTGCTCCCTGCCTAAGCAGGCACTTTAATCCGCTGAGCTATCTGGGTGGCCCTACCACTGCACCCTGGATGAAAAGCATTTCATTTTATTTTGGTTTGCTTTGTCTGTTCTTCAAAGGTTTTTCTGTTCACACTCCAAGTGAACCATGAGGTAATGCTACCTTATTCATTTTCTTTTTTTATTTTTTTATGCCTAACACAGAACCTGTGCCTTATCAAACACCATACATGTCAACTGGACAGGATGTAATTGGAATGCAAAACCACAGCTGCCACATAGCACCATACCTAAAAGAGGGGTGAGCTCTCCTTTCCTCTCACTTTCAAATATTTATTGCAATTATAATTAAATAAATAGCTAGTCATAATTATTAATAATTTTTGCCCAGGACACACCTAGCACCAAAGAAACAGAACTGGCTCGTCCAGGCTTTCCTATCAACAGTTGGTTTTCAGCTGTGTCCTCACTTGCAAATGATTACACATTCATAGGAAAGAAATGTGTTTGGGCTGGAAAAGTCCCAGCAGGCCCACAGAGTGGGCATTTGATTTCTTGATGAAAAGCCAAGTTGCTCTGTCTGCAAAGGAGGGAATTAGAAAAGAGGCAAAGGACCATTTGCTTCAGTGCCTAAAACAACACCAATTTCAGCAATGACTATGAGCAACAAGATGGTGGAATTAAACAATACAGAAAAATAATTTTGCCATCTATGATTGCTTTCACTAAAAAACAGCTTAAAAAATAACTCCAACATGATTCTCCAACAACAACAATATTTTGATAGTGTGTCTACTAAAAGAGAATTTGAGAAGACGTTTTAGGGTTCTTTCACAAAATAAGACACATCATCTTTTTAGATCATGGAGAGATAGATAAATATTAATTTACAAAAATCCTTTGATTACTTTTAATCCTGAGATTGTGTTTTTTTGTGAAATGAGCTGTTTCTTTCTATGTGAATGTATATGTCCCTTC
>NDGM010963131.1:0-16828 GCA_002564305.1 Octomys mimax
AAAAAAAAAAGATATAGGCATGAAAAATTGATCAAACAACATAAGCACTAATTGTTGCTTTCAACGAGTTAATAGAAATTAGTAGTGCAATTATCTTAGCTGTTTTGTGTGTTCATGTGTGTATATATATAATATATATATATTTTTCCCCTTCCTCTTTGTCCTTTTCTCCTATCCCTGTTGTTCTGTACCTTTGAACAGTTTCTTCCCTTTTCACATTTTTTTTCTGGTTTCTCTTTCTAGAATTAAAAAAAATGCCAGATGTCAAAAATAATATAATTTTATCTTCACAATTTAAAAAAAATCTGTAAATGTTTGTGCTACGCTGTGATTACATGCATCTTGGGCGGTGGGGACACGCACTTAGCATATCTTAATCCTTTTCACATCCCTTCTCCTCCCTTCTCTTTCGGTTTCCATCTCTTGAACCCCTGCGCATTTGTAAATGATCTATCTCTCTGTCTTCTATTGTCTGTCGTTTACTTTGCTATTTAATCTATTAATCCTTTGGGCTTCTCATCTAAGAGAGACCATGCTGTGGCTCACCTCCTGGCTTCCTGTCCTGAGACTTGCGCTCCCCTCTCTGCCCGTGCCCATTGGGCCTTCCTGCCCCTCCTAGCTGCAATCTCTGTGGTGACTGCAGAAGTTTGTGTGTTTGATGCATTTCACTTAGCATGCGGTCCAGAGGCCCGTGTGTTTTCCTACTAATGACTCAAGTTTATCCTTTCTATGGTGGAGAAGTTCTCCACCATGTAGAAATGCCGCATTGTCTTCATCTACTCATGTGCTGGCGGGCCTATAGCCTGCTTCCACGATTCAGCCATTAGGAGTTGTGTCTATAAACCTGGATTGCATGGATCACTGCAATACAATGTCTTTAACTTTTCAGAGAGCCACCTAGTACAGGAATACACGTGGTGGAAGTTTCCCAAGTGGCCAAGTCAGCGGCCTCCGTGTGGTTCTCTTGCTCCAAATTCAAAACTGCCCCGCACTTCCCTGTCGGGGGAATCAGTCCCCAAAGTGGCTCTCATCCCCTGAACTTATTGCACTTGTGTGGATCAATTATTATAATAAATGGAGCAGACAGGCTGCCACTTACTTTACACAGCAGAAAAGGTGGGGTTTTGTCACTTGTAGTAAAATAGTTATTCTATTTACAAAGATATTATCCTAGTAAAATGTTAAGAATTCATAGAAATGGTTGGATCAGAATCTTAGAATTGTTGACCCTTTGTGCTTTCTTAAGCCAATGACTATTACTGACTATCAAGCCAATGATAAAAACTTAATCACTTACTCTCTAGAAAGAGTTTCTTCTTGTTTCTGAAGAGCTGACCCCTTTAAGATTTATAGCTGCATGAAAATTAAGTTTTCTGTGGGAAAATTTGTCATTACCTAAAGATGAAATTATTGAAGTTAAATGTATGATCTTGGAGCAAGTTACCTTCAAAGGTAGCTTCACTTTGCTGTAAGTGAAATGAGCTAATTTTGAGTATTAAGCCAGCCGGTGTGCACAGTTTGAGTCCAGGGCCCTCTGCCTATGGTTTCAGTAAGTGACCAGTCCTCGGGGTAAATGTGGCGCGTTGCATTTTTCCGTTGTCTTTTCTTGCTCCTCCTTTTCCCAGACCTCAGAGTATCTCAAGCTACCTTTTTTGGCTTGAGCTTATCTGTCTGTCTGCCTGTCTATTTATTTAATGTATTTGGTTGTTACAAGGTCTCACTATGCAGCTTAGACTTGTGGTGGTCCTCCTGCTTTCAGCTTCCCCAATGCTGGGATTACAGGCATCCACCACCATGCCCAGACTCAGTGGCCAGCTCAGCCTGTCCAGGGGTAAGGCTGGCATGGCAATGTGCCGGCACTTGCCTAAGCTTGCCTAAGTGGGAGCTTCAGTCTGGTCCTGGCTTGAGCTAATTTAATTCTCAAGCTCTTAGATTTTTACTTTATATATTTCATAGATTTCCCTCTTCCCAATTTCTATTAATTGAGATGACCCTGATCTGGTTTTTTTTTGTTGTAGTAACAAAATACCTGAGACTATGTACTTCATAAAGAAGAGAAGTCTGTTCAGCTCACGATCCAGGAAGTGTGAAGGCTTGGCGCAGAGATTAGATGAGGAGCCCTGCTGTACCACTGTGGAGGGGATCACACGGGTGTGCTGGTGCTGGTCTCTCTCTCTGCCTCTTCTTAGGAAGCCACAGAATGCCGTGGTGGAAGCTCTACCCTCCTGACCTCAGCCAATCTGTGTTACAGCCCAAGGCCCCACCTCCGTGTGCCACTAACACTGAATTGGGAGATTATAGCGTGTAACACATGATCTTTGGGGGTCACATTCAAACCACAGAGGGATCCTCCCACATGTCCAGGGCCCATCTCAAGCGTTTCCTCTGCTGTCCACTGCATGGAACCAACTCCTCCGTTGTCTAGCTCCCCACTGGAACTCCTGCCTCAGGACTACCTGGTCACCCCGTAGGCAAGCGTGGCAGCTGCCGTCCTCTCCCACTCAGTGCTGTGGGTCTAGGCTGCTGGCTTTTATCCACGCTCTGTGGCTCACCTCCCGGGTTCCTGCCCGGAGACTCGCACTCCCCTCACTGCCCGAACTTTTCGGGCCTTCCTCCCTCTGAGCTTCAATCTCTGCGGTGACTGAGGGAGCTGGCCACGTGCTCCTCCTCTGCCCCCTCGGCTTCCGGGATCTGCTTCCCTTCACCTCCCCAACCTATGGAAGCTTCTGTCCGTGATGTGAGAGGCTTATGGACAGACCTGGAGACGCCCGGGTGAAATGGAATCAGTCACTCAGAAGGCTCAGTACAACGCGACGCCTGCAGTTTGAGAAACCCCAAATACAAGTAAAGGGAAGAATGAAACAAAGAAGAGATGGTAGGAAACAAGGAGGTAGAACTTTTGGAGGTGGGGAAGGGGGTCGAGGGAGAGCAGTGGGGTAGGGAAGGGGATGGAAAAAGATCCAGACTTTATTTATAGAATATATTCCCTAAAGTGAATGCAATTATTGTGTATCACAAATACCAAATTAAAAAATGAGAGGTGAGGAAGTCAAGCAGTAATAAACTTACAGCAATCTTCCACTTGCAATATTTTCAGACTAATCAAAAGCCTCCCTGCCCCCTTAAGGAAAGGCTCTGTCTTCCCAGCTTTCTGTACACCAAGGAGAACAGTCTGACACCCTTGTCGTGTAGCCGCCGCTGGAACTCCTCCTCAAGAAGGAAGAACAAGCACAGAATTCTTCGTGCTGCCAGTAGCTGCCATCATCACGTGCTGCCAGTAGCTGCCATCATCACGTGCTGTATGTTTTATGTAGGGAACTAGAGTGGATAGCAGTGAGGGGTGAAATCGTTCTAGAGTTTTAAATTAGTTTTGGCGACCTTCTCTAGTTCCCTAAGATAACCCTATTGCTTATTGGCAGCGGGATTTAATTCCCTTCTCACTGTCAGGTATTTTCTATGCAGTAGAACTATGTTTGCAGCTTCGGGCTGGACACATTGGGCATGCTCTCGTTGCGGTCGGATCCGGCCCTCTCATATGCCTGGTTTGCCGTCATTCTACAGATATATGTGTGCGCCCACGTTTATGGCAGCACGATTGGTCACAGCTACGTCTGGGAAACGGCACAACTGCCCAGCAGCTGAGGAATGGATAAAAAAGATGGTATTTTAATGGAGTACTATTCAGCTATAAAAAAGATAACTTCATGGCTTTTGTAGATAAATGGAAACAGCTAGAGACTATATTGGTAAGTGAAATAAGTCAGATCCACATGTGCAAACATTGTATTATCTCACTAGTGTGACAACCTGAAAGAGTAAATAAAACCCGAAAGGTACAGTAGGTAGTGAGAAAGGGAGAGGATGTGCTCAGTGGGAAGGAAGAGCAGTGATGAGGACAAGGAGAATTGAAAAAAAGGCGAAACGTCTATTTAGGAATATACTCAGAATAGTTTGGATAATTGTATTACCAATTTCTGCTGGTCTTTGGAAAGGAGTAATTAATGTTTGAGCTTTTTATTTTTATTATTTTTTTCTTTTTTAAAACTTGTATTTATTTATTTATTTATTTATTTGTTGTTTGTTTGTTTGTTTGGTACAGGGTCTTGCTACGCACGTCAGACTCATAGTGATCCTCCTGCCTCAGCCTCCCCAGCTCTGGGACTGTAGTGTGCACCACCACACCTGGTTTTGGTGGCTGACTTGGCATGGGGCTGGCACAGAATGGGGTACCAGGGATTAAACTCAATCCTTGCACTTGCCAGGCAGGTGCTTAGACCACTGAGCTATCTCTCTGACCTTTTTTTCTTTCAAATTTCTTACCAAGTTTTTCTTTTGTTTTTTCTTTCAACCACTCTTGCACATTTATGTCTAGTGAGCCAAACAACTAATTTGAAGATAAGATCATGCAACATAGCAACTATTGTTGAATTCCTATTACTTTGTCTAGTGAAATTTTGTATTCTTTCTAGTGTCATTTTTTGTTATCGCTATTTAATATTCCTTAAAAATAAAAAAGCAGTTTATAAAGGGAAAAAGTAACAGAAAGAAAGTGTAACTACATGGATATTAAAGTTTTGTTTCTATTTGGTTTTTGCTCCCAACACAGACATCTCGCGTTTGTTGCATTATCTGCCTGGTTCTGCACATATTTGGGTCTGCAACTTCTCGCCTACAGTTGGGGCAAGACATGCGGACATGAGGCGGTACGTGGGGATGAGAGCAATACCCCCATTGTTCACAAGGAAGTTTCTTACGCGTTACATTTGAATCTCATGTCGAACTCCGGAGGTAGGTGGGATTGGTGGCCTTGCTGGCAGGTGACATCTGTACGGCTTTGAGAATTTCCAGCCTCCCCACTGTGGGCGAGCTTGTGTTCATGCCCAGGTCTTCTGTTCTCACATTTACCAGCACTTTGATAGCAATGAATGACACAGGAAGCTATTGTTGCTGCCTTGAATTGTGGGAGGGTTACACTTTGTCTTGTTGACATCAGGCTTGGCCATGTGACAGGCGTTGGCTAGTGAAGTCCGCAGAAAAGAGTGTCACTTCTGAGAAGAAGCTGCGAGAGCTGCATGCTTTGGCCCTTCGCTACAAGACCAACCACGACCACACAGGGCTGGACCTTCCCCACGGGGTCTGGGGTGAGCTCTGTGCACATGACAGCTGAAGCCGGCTTGCTGATGAACATGAACCAGGAGCGAGACGGCCTGTGCTTCAGTTGCCCGCTGGGGTGTTGGAATCGCGTGTCGTGGCAGACTAAGTGAGCCTCTGGCAGATTGATGAATATCAGTTGAAATTAAATGCTAGATGGCATCCCAACAGTAGCAGGATTAGAAGATGGAGATTTGGGGATTGATAAGATCTACATGAGCTGGAGTTGTTTGGCAGAAACGGAAGTGACCTTCTTTGATTATCCTAATTTCTCCTCTAGGATAAATGAGGCCTAATGATTTTGTGAAGGGATTGTGCTGTGGTGAAAATGTGATGTATCAGAGCTTTATCTGGCTCTGGGTGCCTCCTGTGAGCCTGCACACCTTAGCTTTTTGTAGCTTCAGTTTTCTTATCTGTAAAGTGGGAATATTAATGGTACTGATGCTATATCACAGGACTACAGTGAGTTATTCCTCTCCATGAAATCTTTTGTCACATTGCATGGTCACTGTGCCTGTCCATACCCATTTAGATCACTGATAGCGAACAGCCCACTGAGGCATACGTGCCACAGGTTTGCTACCACTGATCCAGGCTGAAGGCAGGGCTTCACTGGGTTAGTGCTCTGATCCAATGCCTTGCACTAAGAGTTAAGAAATGACTTGTTGGGTGAGCATTGCAAATGGTAAGTCCTCTTTAAGGGTAAATGATAAATGAGGGATGGACCTTTCCAGGATATGGCAGCTGCGGTGCAGACAGGAAGCTGATTGCCTTCTCCCTGGAGCCTACCCAGCAGCTCATGCCTTGGTGAATTCTGTGGGATGGGACTACAGGGGATCTGGCTGAAGTGGGCAGTCACTAGCCCTTCCATCCACCTCGCTCAGAATGGATCCAAGGTTCGTCAACCAGTGGCAGAGCTGGGTGGGAGAGTGTGGTGGCTCTGCCTGGTGTCCCACAGCCCAGAGATGGGAAGCTCTAGAGTTGTGCGAGCATGTTATAGGGCAACAGGAAGGCAGTGGGGTGCAGAAATCCTTTCTCCTTGTGGGAGAAGGCCATTGCTGGAGCTGAGCCTGTGGCCAGTCCTATCCTAGGCAGAGGAGCAAGTTCAGGGTGAGGAAGAAGACTGCGGAGACTTGACGCGAAGTTCTTCTATACCCAACTTCAGATGAGTAGAACTGAAATATCCACAGAAGAAGAGATAATCTTTGAAAACAGAATTCCAGCCAGCACAGGAGGTGAGGAATAAATCATGGTGGAAACTTTGGGCAGAGGGAGAGCAGGGCAAGCATGAATGATGCTGCAAGCGAGAGGTGGCCCTTTCAGGACAACAGTGACAGAGAGCAAACAGCCTCTGTCCTTCCACGGAGTCATGCTGGAGGTGGCCAGCTATAGGAGATGAGTTCAGACACACACTGCACATCGGGAGTCTGGGCCTCGGTCGTCGAGCCCTTCAATTTAAAAGTGATAGTAGCAATTGTGAGTATGGTCTCTCGCTGCACCCACCCACCTACAAAAGCCTCGGGCTTATCTTCCTTTATAGCTGAGCAGTACTTCAGTGTAGAAAGACACCATGTCTTTTTCAATCCATTCCTCTGTTGAAATCAGACTCCCGTGTGTAGACATATTGTCTCCCTAGTGTAAGAAACCGAAAGAGTAAATAAGGTTGAAATGGTATAATAGATGTAGTGTAAGGGAAAGAAACTGCTCAAAAGGAAAGAAAAGCTGAGAAAAAAAAAGGGTAAGTTTAAAAAATTTGGAGATATGATACCAGATAGCTGAGATAATTGTAATACTAATTTCTATTAGTTAATTGAAAGGAACAGTTAGTGCTTATACTGTTTGATCAGGCTTGTAAGCCTGGACCTTGGGATCTCAGCAACTACCTTGACGATAACAATATGCAATATAATAAGCATTGTTAATTTCCTATCATCTTGATTTGAAATTTTTAATTGTTTTTATTGTTTCTTCTCTCTCTAAAGATAAAAATAAGAGAAGAAAGAAAACAAAAAGAAGAACAGGAAAAAAAAATGTCAGTAACAGACTGTCCAGAATTTGCCACCAAGAGATTTATGGGGTCCCATCTGATCTTGGCAGAAGTCCCTTTATGCTTGTGGCAGCAGTTTATCTGCCTCTGATGGACGAGGACTTATTTGCTCATTCTCAAATTTACAAAATAGAGCAAAAGGAACCCTGGGATGGTACTCAGCACTGGTTTGTCAAGATCAAGAACTAGGTCCTCCATGCGCAGGCACATATGGAGCTGGGTTGATGCACGAAATTCCTTTAGATGGAGTATTTGCAAGAGCAAGTGTTAAGTCCCAATCCAGCACTGTTAATGTAATAAAGAATGCTCTGCTAATGGTCTAACTGTGAAGACAGATAGTACACAATCATATGAGAGTTACTCTTAATTATACTTAATGTAATCCTTATCTATCTATAATTGAAGTTGTAAATGAGCAAAGCAAATCCAATGACATTTTCATCTCCCTTAAAGCGTATGCTACTTGCATTTTTGGAATTCTAAACATCAAATTGTTTTGAAGTTTAGCATCTTTCCCTGCCAAAAGGACTCATTTTACTTAACAATTTATTCTTATTGTCTTAGTCAAAAAAGAATACAAAAGAAAAGTGAAATCATTATATATGTAATGCAATATGATAGAGACACACAAGTCTTCAAAGAGTAATTACTGGCATGTGAAGTGTCTAAGATGGAGAAATGGGTAAAAAAATAGGTTTTAAAGGCATTGTTACTGTAGGAATAGCATATGTCTGTATTTGTTCATGAATACTGATATATGTTATATAATACACTTGTCTCGTATTAATAGCATAATTTCATAACGATCTTTTATAGAAAGGAAGAGGTGGGCAAGAAAGTAGCGTGCAATACTTGCAGGGCTCTGTCCTTTTCTCTCCCCTTCTTATGTCTTTGTTTGTCAAATTTTGAGTGGAGAATATGCAGGCTTTGATTACGAGTTTACCAAAGAGCAGGGACATCATTCACTTAGGTGACGTGCCACCTTCTTGTGTTACCATAGCTCTGAGCATGTATCTGCATCACTAGGATTCCCTTGTCCTGGCACCGTCCCCTTGCATTCCTTTTCCTCGTTCACTGGGACAGAATGTTCTGAAGGACAAGAACATCAGTCACCTTCGTACTCCTAGTGCCTGGCACAGTACCTTGAGCAGGGCAGTGTTTCATCATTGTTTCTAATGCGGACATGGTCAGGAAACAGAGGGGCCAGCAAGATAGCTCAGCGGTCTAAAGCGCCTGCTTAGGCAAGCACAGGGGGCCGCGGTTCGATCCCCAGCACATGCTGCGCCAGCCCCACCCTCAGGGTGGACAGAACCTATCAAAAAAAGGAAAAAAAAAACAAAACAACAACCAGAGAAGAGGTGTCTCTCACTCCTTCTGAGGTACTGAATTTCTGCTCTTGGAAGAGTCCTCCAATTGGCTTGGTTCCATCCTCACCTGGAACAGAATTCCTTTCCAAAGCAGGCACTCAGTTCTCTCACCAATATGGCTCAAGAGACTAGAGATCCTTTCTCATTAGACGTCTGAGTATCACTGTACATCCTGTTGCATCTTTAACCTCTTACTTTCTTCAGACTGATATCACTTCTCTCTTTAATATAGTTTTTTTTTTTTTAAAGTGAGGCGCGCAGACAGAATGTTCTCATATAATTAATACAGGACACCCAATTTATTCTACAGGTACTGTTTCTGGTACGTTTTGTGCAATCTAGTCATTGTTTCTCTGAATTTTAAGCCTAATTTGGTGTCTTGTAGCTGGTCTAGGCAGTAGACAGGAATTCCAAAGGCCTGCCTTTTAAAGCATGCATTTAGCGGGGCAGCCGGACAGTCAATAAGTAACCCCAAAATATAGCATAATGTGTGTCTGATGGTGAGTCTTATGAAGGAAGTCAGAGTAAGGACACAGCAGCATGGTGGAGAGTTGTCCTTTTAGGTAAGAATGCGAAGGCATGTGTCTCGGGGAAGGGAGGTTATGTTGGTCTCGAAGGAAGAAAGAGGCCAAGCCAGCGTCAGGGTCGGGAGAAAGAGCACCCTAAGCAGAAGAGACAGCAAAAGCACGGAAGATGAGTCAGGACAGCTTGAGAAATGCTGGCTGGCAGCAGGTAGGAAGCAGGAACAGGAACAGGAGGCTGCAGTGGGGTGGAGGCTGGCAGGAGGTGCGCTAGAGGCTGGAAGGGCCTCCACCATGGAAAGGGCTGCTGGTCTTGCCAGCATAGTTTGGCTTCTTTGTGAATGCAAGGGGATGCCAGGGGTGCAGGAAGCAGCAGGCTCTGACTTAACTTTTCAGAGGACCCCTCTGGTGGCCCCAGGGACAGTGTGCTGAGGAATGCGCAGGCCACGGCTGACCTGCTGGTAGGCTACTGCACCAGTCCTACCCCATGACCTGCTCCTCTCCTGCGGAGCTTTCCTCATGTAGGTCAAGAGCACCGTAGCACAAGGGGGAAGGAGACGGACCCCACCCAAGGGGTCCTGTCAGCCTCTGTGGGGCAAGGTCCAAGATGCCTGACCAATCTGGGCCTCATCTTTTTCAGTTGAGAAAAAAAAAATCCCAATGAAAAGGTCAGTAATTACCTCATCAGGTTTCTGCTGGGAAATCATATTAGCTAATTCAAGTGAAATACTTACAGTTCCTAGCACATACAAGTGATCAATAAATCCAGCTATTACTATTTTTATTTTATGAAAAAATGAAACAAAATTTCATAACAATATAGTAAGAGATAAACAACAATTAATACACTGTGTATCATTATCTTAGAAATAAGAAAGCTAAACTTTAAGCATTTATAGGCAAATAAATGGAATAGACACTAGTGTTGTTGAGCATGAAATGCTCTTTCGTGTCCAGGGATGCAACTGTCCATTTCCCCTACTCCTCAGGCTCATTTCTGTTCAGCTTTCACGGCTTCCGTTGTAATAGAAAGCTCTCTGTCATTTCCACCCCACTCGATGGGGCAAACCCGATCGCAGATCCAGCCCAGAGGAGAGGGAGAGAAGCAGATTCAATCCCTCCATGCTGTGAAGGTCTCCACGCACAGGAAGGGTGGAGAGCCGCGTTGTCCCTTCGCGCAACCTCCCGCCTTGGGGCCTGAGGGCCCACCGCCAGCCCTAGTTGCCAGGTAGAGCACGCACCTCTGTGACTAAAGCACACGAAGGACTTTCTTCCCGGGCAGCTCTGGCGTGGTGTCACGCCGTCCACCTTCAACCTGCAGCCCTCAACGCTCCTGTTGTCTTGACCAGCCGTGCTCCCCGTCAGCGGCGAACAAGCCCCGGGAGCCGCAGTTCTTCCTCAGTGGAGAAAACTCCGCTTGGGTGCTCTGTCCCGGGAGCATGGAACACTCGAGCTTGCGCTCTGCGAGGACCTGGATTGGGCGCTTTCCGTGCTGTCTCTGTGCTTTTCCGTGGGGCTGTTGCTCAGAAGGGAAGTCCCTTCCTCCGCCCATGAAGAAGGCCTGGCTGCCGGCACCAATTCCAGCTGTGAGCATGTGGTCAGCGCTTCGAGAGCCCCAGAGGGATGGTTCCAGGGGCCTGACTGTAGTTCCCGTGCATATTTACTCCTCCTTCTACTTTATGCAAAAACTACTCTGTGGCCAGTACACAGGCCGACTGTTCTGTTTGGCTAATTGCCGGCCTTCAGCCTGAGACTACAGGCAGTGCCCCTTTTCAGAAGCGCACTTAGGTTAATTTTTGGTTAAGCAGATGGGATCGGCCTTAAGCATTTATTTCAGGTTTCCGTGACGATTTGTGTAAACGTTTGGTCTGTTTTCAAGCAGTTCAACGCCGCTCTCACGGTGCCCAGGAGGGGTAGACAGGAGGAACAAGGCAATGAGGGGTCCCCATGTAATTCTCCAGTTTCCTTGCCACACTCAGCTGGTCTTAGGGTAGCTGTAATAACCAAAGTCCACTTTGGTCTGAGACCATAATAGGGGCTAGGGGACAGGGGAAAATGAACAAAGACCTTGCTTCAGGCAAGTGAATAGGAGCCCTGCAGTAAGGAGGAGACATATGGAAAAGCATAAAATATGAACAGAACAATTTAAAATACAAAGTCCTCCAACTGGCTCCATATGGCCAGTAGTATTTAAGGTAACAGTAAACAGCAGCAGCTGCAAGTGTTCGTTCCTGGGGTTTGGGGCTCAGTACACAAATGGTGCTTTCAGTGTGTCTTTAAGAGTATTTCTTTTGTCTACCCTCTCGGGTTTGATTTTTTTAGAATTGGGGTACAATTTTATTAATAGGTTATCAATTGATGCATTAATTCATAAATTGATAATTTTAAATGCAATTTCCAATAATTTTATTTCACTCTTGGGATGGGAAATTACTCAGAAGTTACCATCTCTCTTCATTCTCTCCTGAGTCAAGACTTAGGAAAACATCTTACAGTTTTACAGCCTCTGTAGAGTTTGCACACTTTAAATATTACAGCATAGCCACATTGTGAGTTCTTATAATTGAAACATAAATAAAAAATGACACCGGACATGAAAGTGACGTTGCCTGAATCACAGATGGCATGTACGTACACTGCATTCAACTCAACAAATTTATGTAAGGTCAAGTAGAAAACTACACCTTCGAAGGGAAATTTTCTGATATTTCCCATGGAATTCAAAGAGACTTGGGAAAATCAGTGTGAGTGCCAAATAGTTTTGTTGTTCAGAACTTGTTCAGATAAAATGCATGTCAATGGACTCTGTGCCCCATAGAATAGGAAAACAATATTAATCCAGCAAATATGAAGTGTATCATATTCCAGACATCAAGGGGGAGGACGTCTTTTCTGTATCCTGGTGTCTGGTGTGACCCGATATCTTTAGATATTGGCTTCGTTTTTCTTGACTCCTATCTTAAATTTGATTTTGGAAAATGAAATAGAAATATCAGAGGAAAGAGAAAAATGTGTACCACCATACAAATTTAATAAATCTACTGCTGCAGACTCAGTAAGATCTCTAGTTTTCTGATACTGAGAATTAGGTTTGTAATCTCTGCTCTGACTATAAATGTGCTATTGTACTGACATTTGTTTTTTCATTTTACTTTGTCTGTATGGTCTTGACCAGCTAACCTCATTTTTCATTTTTTTCTGCTGATAAACCGTTCTCTTTCTCCCCCACCCCCCACTGAATCTACTGGATGTTTGGCTTTGTGTGGACATAGCCACACTGTAAGTCGGCCCCTAATTCAATAATTCACCATGAAGACTGGTTTTCATCCTTCTTGTGTTGAACAGGCTTCTAATCAACCATTAATTTCCTTTTTGTTGGATGAGCATAATAACTATTTCTGTCTTTCATTATGATGAGAAACAGAGGCAGAAAGGATTAGAGGTTGCCCTGAGTCAGAAAGGGAAGTTGTGAATTCAGCTACATGAATTGTCTCTACAGTGTTCAGGAGTGATGTGGACAAGGGTCAGAATTTGGGGGGAAAAAGGAGAAATTGCATTGAACGAAAAGACATGGACATGCATTGGGTGAGTGACTGGTCACTGCAAGCTAAGTTTGGAAGATTATTTGTATAATGAAGAATTGGGCAGCCTTAGACAATAACTTTGTAATTTCTCTAAGCCCATTTCTTCATCATATGTAGAAAGAAACAAATAGAGTAGAATGGAGCAATATCTCACCAATCATAATTATAAGGATGTAATTATGCATCATTGTTACCTGCAGCTGTATCATTGCCATTCTTGTTTGAATTCATTAAGAGATGGTAATACATTTCACTCTATTTATGATGGTGAAAATCCTTCCCAATTTATCCAAGTGTCCTTTCATAAGACTGTTTATTTAAGAGAAAAGCAAACAAACCCAATAGCATTCTTATGAATGTAGACATTTATGGTGCCAAGCCTAGTTTAAACTCATAAAGAAAATTAATTTCAATAATTGAAATTCAATATTAAGGACTAGTTTTATTAGAGCTATATTTATTAGACACTGCAGAAGTCTACATTGCACTGCACTGCTTGAAAAGGGCCTCTCTAGCTAAACCCTATGGAATTTGGGGTGCAGTGGGCCTCCCAGAAGACTGAGCCAGGCTCTTCTGGGCCTTGGTGATGCCCCAGCTTGTGCCTCTAGTCTTTTCTGTATGCCATCTTCTTCTCCTTATTGTGTTCTCTTCAGTAAGGACTGAAAATGTAGCTTCCAGTAGCTTCCTGCTCAAATCTCACAGTATCTGCCTTTGGAAGAAATAGAGACATGAAAGAGAACAAAGCTCTGTGGGAGGAGCCTGAGTGTTCCAGCGTGAGTCAGTTACACAGACCTGGACCATCAGTGGTGGGTGAGGAGTGGGGCTCCTTTAGGTAGCTTGCCCATGGCAGAGAGAAGAATCGAAAATCAAGGAAGCTTTTAAACCATTTAAGCTATCTTGAGTCATAGGATCACTGCCCCCAAGAGGTGTGTGTGTGTGTGTGTGTGTGTGTGTGTGTGTTCCTTAGAAGACAGAATAGAACTGAATTACTGTATAAGTTTAGTAAAGCATTGCCAACAAGAGACTTCTAAGTTCTTAGAATGGTTAATTTTGTATGTTAATGTATTTAAAACTATTTGTTGAAAGCTCAGAATGCAACATGCTAGACTCCAGCCTGGATTCAGGAAAGTGTAAAAATGCTTATGTGTTGAATAGGAAGACACCCAAGGGACCGAGGGAAGGGGCAGGAGGAGGGAGTGGAGAAACGGGTGACACACCAGGTACTAGGTCCTAACAAGCTCAACAAATGTAGGCACTGTATGCCATAAACACGAGCTAAGAGTAACAAGATCAACAAGAATGAAAAGAGGGAAAGGGGAGCTGGTGGAGGAGAGAGGGAGGGAAGGGAGGAGATAAAGGAAAAAAACACCAAGCTGTATTGTGTACGTGTGCCAGCTCCCCAAGATGACTTAAAATGCATGGACTGCAGATGGGTAATAATAAAAAAATTTTGAATGGATAAAGTTGGATATCTTCCCTTTGATAACTTAGAGTCCTTTTTTTAAAAAAAACTCACATCAAGACACACAATGACAGTGTGTGAGGTGAGATGTCCCAAAGAGGCTTCCAGAAGACAGGGTGGTGGAGAAGGGAAAGAATGGCAGAGGCAGGTCCCACAGGAAGCATGGTGCTCACCTTGGCCTCCAAGAGCAACAGGGTGTGGGCAGACAGACACTGTCCTCCATGGGGAACGCTCAAGGTAGAAAATGTGCAGGGCAGAAAGGGGAGCTCAGACTTAGGCAAGTGGATCAGTGTTCAGAACCACCACACTTTTGAGGAACTTCACCCCTGCTACATGATTCACACAATTAACTCACTTTGCAAAGCTCTTCCCAAACGTAGCTTAAACATTGCCTCTACTTGTCATTTTTCTAATTATACCCTGCTTGGAAATAATCGAACACAGACTACTGAGGCTGTGACATCCCTACTCAGTATCTTCTTTACATCATAGTAAATGCAGGCTGCCCCAGTGCTGAATTCTTTCTCCACATGAAGAGGATTGCTTTCATGCAGCAGAAGCTTATCCTAAGTGAAGAGATGATACAATCAGGCTTGGATCCTGTTTTATCTTTGAAAATTCCTATAGGTGTGAGAGAGCTTTATCTGGCCTCATGGATTTTGGCAGAATTTTGAAGAAAAGATAATTCAATAAGCAATTGCAAGCACTGGATAGCATGATAAAGTAAATCCAAGGACATACAGCAAAAGAAGCCAGACCAGAGGTCAGGAAAAAAACCAAAGGAGGAGGGCTGACTGTAGAAAGGGGATTATGAAAAATATCCCAGATAGAAAGAAAAAGGAAAAGGAAAAAATGTGCATAATCTATGGAACTAAACAATTTTTTCTCTTCCTCTTCCTCCTCCTCCTCCCCCTCCTCTTCCTCCTCCTCCTCCTCTCCTTCTCCCCCAACCTGTCCTTCCCAGGACAGTAAAGCCCAGCAAAGGAACTGAGGTAGATGTTTACTTACTGTCTTTCTTTAGCGTTGGTTCTACTTTTCCAATTTCTTAAATAGAAAACATGCCAGTTTTTGAGATATATTTAATAGCCAGAACTCCAGATTTCAAATTTTCTGCTGGTGAACACAAAACTTCCTCTAATCCTGACTGCCAAGTAGGAAAATGCGTTATCTGACTTTAGGTTTAGTAGTAAACGCATGCGGCCCCATGTGCTTCATTGGGTTCTGCCTTCATGTTCCATTTCGTGTAACAAAATCTATGTAAGCTGTGAACTTGGCCTTTACTGGGAAGGCCCCGGAGACTGAGGTGTTGCGATGCGTGATTTCTCTAATCAGTGGAGGAAGTTCTGCCTGCTCAAAGAAGGTAGCACATGGCCTAATGGTTACATGTTATTGAATTAATATTTTAATTGGGTTTGCTGGTCATGCTCCCTGCCCTGTGTCCTTGAGTTATAGCTCTCAAACCTCGCCTCTTGACATAATGCCTGCTGTCTCTTCAAAGAAATAAAAAAGTGAAAGGACACTCGTCTAAAGAGGAGACCATCGCTCAAGACCGTCTGGCTCCTTGGTGGCAGCTGTCAGCCTCGTACATTGATTTGGACAACAGTGTAGGTTCTGACAGAACTTATAAAGTCCTCTTTCTCAGCCATGAAATATGATGGATGTGCCATAGCAGTGACCCTTACAGAAAGCCACATGTGAATATCCAGGACGTCCCTTTTGTTGGCCTGGGACAATGGCTGTCATTAAGGAAGCTTGGTCTGCCAATATGCCCTCTGATTGGTCACCAGGAAGTATCATGTGCCTTTGATGGAAATGACATGGAAGATGTATGGTCAGTGTGCTGCTCCCGGCACCACTGCTGTGCCGAGGAGAAAACCACTGTGACCCAAAGAGCCCCACACTCACACAATGTCGCACCAACCAAAGGCAACATATTGGGAAGAAGAACACTTGTAAACCGCATGTGCTGGAAGATGTATTGGCCAGGCGACCATAGGGCAATCTTTGAACTATTGAAATCTTTAGAAATATCGTTTGGTTCTGAAACAATGCTTACAAACCTAATTAATCAAGCATAGATGGGCGATTTTCAGGCTTTCCACAGTGTGGCTTTAACTCAAGAACACAGCCCTTTTGGCTGTTTCATCAAGGCGGGCGAAAGCTCAGCATGGGGATTCATGTTCATACAAGTTGGAGCTCTAAATTTCAAAATAATATCTACATAGATCTCCAGGGATTCCTCCAACAAAGGCTGGGGGTTTGGCAGCAGTTTGGACCCTATTTTTAAATTGTTTCTGACTGTGCTTGACTTCCCCCCTTTCTCCCTTAGCTTTATGGATCAGGATTGTTTATTTGTAGAGTCACTTCATTCCTGTTAATCTCTATCTTGAGTGGAAAGCACTTTAGCTTTTTTCTTACAGAATAAATACATAAAGGGTCTCTTGAAAGCACGCTGTTGAGTGACGAAATTGTAAAATGTTCACCTGTACAGATCTGATTTCCAATATTAACATCACATTTTAAAGTAACCCTTGGGAAACCACGTGTGCCTAGGTGGCGAGGGGAGAGAGTTGGTAACAACCTCATACGGGAAGGCTGAGTTTTCTTCTGGATTGTTCCACAGGCAGGAAGCACTGGCCTTTTGTGTCTCAAGCAGTGTGGTCCAAATCAGCTAATAATTTGGATGAAAAAAAAAA
>NDGM010963147.1:0-10753 GCA_002564305.1 Octomys mimax
TCTCTGCCTTGATTCTGAGGAACTACTTTGAAGATAATAATATGTAGCATGTTAGCTATAGTTACTATCTTATTCTATTATGAATGAAGGTTCATTTTATTTCTTCATAAACTTTTTGAAAATCTTGGAAGCAGCCTATATGTCAGTCAACAGATGAAGAGATAAGAAAATATTGTACTTGTGCACAATAGAATAGTCGTCTCCCATAGAGAATAAAGTTGAGTCACTTATAGGACAATTGAGACTATAATATTAAGTGACATCAATCAGACATGAATGCTTAAATAGCACATGATTTCTCTTATAGGAACACAGAATATAAGTTAAAGAAAAGGTAAAATATAGATAATATGAAACAAGGAAAGGGCAAACTTCAACCAAGAGATGGAGGGAAGAAAAAGAGATGAAAAAAAAATGGTTAAGATGTGTCATTTCCATGCACCAACTTTCCGCACGGAATGTAATCATTATGTAGTACAAACATGGACCAGCGAAAATAAAATTTTAAACAAAGAATATGCACAAGATCAGATACCTTAACTTCATATGTCCAAATTCATAGCCATCCAGTACAGGCCGGGCTTAGGAATGGAGAGCAGCAGGGGGCGCATGTAGGGGCCCGGCTGGCACTGTGCCTGACCAGCTCTTGGCGGGGCTCTGATGCAGATTGGGAGATTTGTATGTGAAAATTCCTGGTTTTGAATCTGATCAACAAAGTCCGTCTTTTAAACATGCATGTTCTGATCATCTGTGTATTGGATTGTTCTTTATCTCGTGTGTGTGTGTGTGTGTGTGTGTGTGTGTGTGTTTCCCATTTCTCAGCTGTAGGTCCTTGCATATCTCATTATATCCAACAAGTGAATAGAAATTGGCTACTTTTCTTGCATTTATGAAAAAGGTATGTAGGAAAGTGAGCTTATGTGTACAGTTATATAAGGAAGAATTTTCAGTTGGGAGTGGTAACAGTTATGCTGTTATAAGTAAGATACTATTGTAAATGTTGTTTCTCTAAAAAGAGAAACTTGAATTCCAGTCAGCTTACAAGCACTTGTTCTAGAAGTAAACATTTATAAGGAAAAGAGAGGAAGTGTGTGCAGGTGTGGTATAGAACACACTTCCACGGCACACATGAGTACTTAGGCTTTGCTCACAGAATCTAACTTGTTAGATAAGTAGCTGAGGTACTTACCAACTGATGAGGACTGTGTAAGAAATAAAACCAATATATGCTGCATGGACATTTCACTGTCACATTTATGGGAAACAATTTAATAATTTTAGCATGCTATGGTTTTAGGTTGCATTTGAAATTAAATACAGGCCTCTGAAAAGAAACATTTTTAACCTCTTATTTTGGCTTGACTCTTGTGATTTCTAAAATTTGGAGTATTTTCTTCTAAAAGAAGTTTCCAGGGTTCAAGGGGGCCTGCCCCTTAGCTCAGTTCTTGGGGCCGGGAGATGGCTCAGTAGAATAAGCGCTTCCTTGGCAAGTGCAAGAGCCTGAATTCAATCCCTGGTTCTGCCAAAAAATTAAAAAGATAAAAAATAAAAATAAGCATTCGCCTGGCAGGCACACGGCCCTGAGTTCAATCCCTGGTTCTGCGAAAAAAAAAAGTTATCCAGGGTTGGATCGCTGGTCCTACACTCCGTGCAGGCCCCTCCCCCGGGGTGTGCTGAGCCGGTGACCTAGTCCAGGCATGGTGGCACATGCCTGCAATCCCAGCCATGGGAAGCCTGGAAACTGGAGGATCACCACGAGCCCAGGCTGTGTAGCCCTGTACCAAATACATAAATGGAAAAAAAAGGTATCCAATCAATAATAATTCCATATTTATGTATATTATTATTGTATATGTTATTTTTGCTGTATTTAGCACTTTCTTACTTTTATTTAAAACCTTTAAAAATTGGTAGGAGGTAAAAAAGCCACAGGTTTTAATAAAACAATAAAAATAAAGGACTTGGTGTAGTGTCTGACACCTGGTAATCATGCAGCATATCAACAAGTATTCTTGCTGCAATCACTAATATCCCTGTTGTTACAAGTCTGACTGACAGTTGAAGGTAGCTTTTAGTAATTAAGGCTGCTATGGTTATAACAGTATGGTCAATTTTAGGGGCCAACACTTAGCAAAATGCAGTTCTGCAGACATAAAATCCATAGCCTTTCAATGGTACAATTTTAAAAAGATACCTTTTGTTAATAAAACTTCTGTTATGGACAAGCACTATATGAGATTTCATTTTTATAGATCAGTGATGGTGAACCTTTTAGAGTTTTTAACAATATATGCAGCCAGCTGCAGCACACACGTGATAGGTTTGCCACCACTGTTACAGATGGAAAAAATGGGAAATAATGGGATAAGTCACTTGCCAAGGGCACATTACAAGTTAAGTGACAAAGCCCCAAAGTGTCCCCAGACTTGACTGCCAAGGCTGCTGACCTTCCTCTAGAATACATTGTGTGTAATGGATGCTTACAAGGAGCAATTATTTTATTTTTAATTGATAGCAGGCTTTAGAGAGATTTGAGTTGCTTGCAAATAAAGAACATACCCTTAGTTTTATAAAATCGTCAACCAAAGAGAAGAAAGAAGTCAGTTTTCTGTGAGATAAACAAAAGGCTTCTGTGCCTCTTTAAAAAAAAAAATCTCTGTTCTTTTCCATGTGTGAGAGGTGACCTTTCTGCTGTTATACTCTGGGTGAAGTGCATTTTTTTTTTGGATGTGGTGGGATTTTCGGAGTGTGGTAGGAATGACTGATGAATCTTTACTTCATTCGTAAGTGGTGTGACATGTTAAAAAAGATGTAGTATTGGTATCCCAGATGAATGGAGAAAACATATATAACCAATGGATATAGTAAAGTATCTGTTTGAATTAGCCATGACAGAAAATTCAAAATACCAGTGCTGCAAACAAGGTAAGAATTTTTTTGTTTATATAAAAGAAATGTAGAGGACAGGAATCTGAGCAACCTCAAGATGACAGAAGAGGTTTTGGGTTTTTTTTTGTATTGTAGTCCTTCTCATTTTCGGTTATAAAACTTTCCGCTTCAGAGTCCGAACTGGTTGCTTAAATACCTAGGAACCTGTAACCCGAATAATCACATATTATACTGTTGCCTGGCTTGCAGGTTAGCTCAGTTGTTTAAGCACTTGCTTGGGCAAACCCAGTCAGGCGCAGGGAACCTCAGTTTGATCCTCAGATCCAGCCCTAAGGCAGCCTGAGCCAGCCCTGCCAATCAATCAATCAACCCATCAATCCTTCCTATGTGCAGTTTGCCCAAATTTAGTTAGGTTGTTGTGACCCCACACACCTAGTTGCAAAAGATGCTGGAAAATGTACTTTTATCTCAGCCTCAACATGCCCAGCTAAGATTGTGTGTGTGTGTGTGTGTGTGTGTGTGTCCAATCAATTAGGAAAAAATGAGAAAACAGATATTGGGAAAACTAGCGAAGTTTTCTGTAGAAAGAATGAAAAAGAGTGAACCTTGCAGTGTATAAAGAATGCCTCCATTTCAGGATATTCTGTGTGTCCTTTGGGCAGAAACTCTGAAACAGGTATGTAGGTGAAGATGCTAAACTTTTCCTCTGAGCACCTGATTTTTACTTAATGATAAAAATCTTTAGGAACCGCTGTCTCTAACAAGGAGAACAGGATAGCCATGATCTTTATTTTTTTTAATAGCTCCTTTATACACTCCTTCCCTACAAATAAGACCTACCCAAAGAATTAGGTCATCAATGAGTCACACTAACTCTGCAGTTACTTTCAGAAGCTATGACTGCCATTTGAAAGTCTGAGCTCGCCACATGGATAGACTGCAGAAGGGAAATGAATCACAAAGTTCTTGCAACCTGTTTTCATCAGCACACACCCAGGGAATCTAGTCACAGATGGGAAGTAAATATAGACATTGGGAAGGTTTGGGAGCGGGCTGCTTCCCTGCTTTCTTTAGTCACAATGATCCTGTCTCCCAGAGGATATTGAAATGGTGATTTTAACAACTATTTTTTAATGCCAAACCATTGCATCTGTTGTCACACTTAATCTTGAGAGCAACCTGAAAGGTAGGCTATGTCTCTTCCTGTTTTAAAGATGCAGAAGATCAGAGATGGAGTCACAAAACTTATAAGAGGAGTTGCCAGTATTTAAACTAAAGTCTGATGGACTCCAAAATCCACTTCCTTTATCAGTATAGCCTCACATTAAAAAGAAATAGAAGAAGCTACAAGGATCCTTTCTGTGTTTCTTTTTGAATAGTGACCTAAGAAAAATAGAAAGGCAGAGTGAACTTTTCCTGTCGTGCAGAGAGTTGTGTCATCCTCTGGGATCCTTGGGGGACTGGTTCTAAGACTCCCGGATTGCAAGATCCACAGGTGCTCCAGGTGTAGCATATACATATAACTCATCCATACCATCACACATACTTTATTTTTTATTATAATCCCATGGATTTTGAATCTCCTCCTAATTACTTAATTACTAATACAATGCAAGTGCTATGAAAATAATTGTTCTACTGTGTTGCTTAGGAAAGTTTTGCACATGCTCAGTACCACTGCGATTTCTTATTTATTTATTTATTTATTTATTTTGGTGGAACTTAGTGTTGAACTCAGGCCCTTGCGCTTTCTAGGGAAGTACTTATTCTACTGAGCCATCTACCTGGTCCCAACGATTTCATTTTAAACATTTCTGATCTGCAGTTGGTTGAATCCATGCATGCAGAATTCACCAATAGTGAGGCTAACTGTATTCAGCTTCCTTTAACCCTCTCATTGCATCTTTATTTGGTTACAGGTAACACCCTTTTCTAGTGAATTAAAAGAAACGCTGTTATTTCATGCTTGGGGAACGTAGGGACTGCTTAGGGCTAAGCAGGTGAGGGAGTTTGGTAGCAAAGAGCTGGAGCAGGAGGCCTAGTCTCTCCTTATTTATTGCTTTTCAAAGGCTGGTACCTGGTGCTAGTCCCTGCAGTGTAGGGGAATATACTCAATCATTTCTAAATGAATCAATACATTTCAAATAGATTTCAATCAGTATACAATCAGTGTGTTTCAAAAATGTCTGATGCTGAGGTTATGTGAAGAAAATGGAACCAATTTATTAGAAAAGACTTCTTTGCCCAATAGAAAGAGAGGCCTTGAAAATACAATGCTTCTTCACCCTGCTCTTCTCAATCAAGTGCTCCAGATCTGCAAGCCTCTTAATCATCGCCGAGGAGCTCTGCAGCATAGGGTGACCTGGCGTGAAACTTAATAAGTAGTAGCTGGTAGATTGCTTGTATTACATTTCACAAAACTTGATAGTAGTTCCTGTCTTTGTGCATCAGTGTGTTACTTAGGATGCTTTCAGACACGAGTAAGAAAAACAAACTCAGCCTGGTTTTGCAAGAATGAGATGTTTGATTTGCAGTGTGGAATCTGGGTAGCAAAAGCTTCAGGGGATGGGCTCATGTGCAGGGCCAGAGCCGGGTTCTCAGCATCTCCCCCTGGGGGTGGGGGTGGGGAGGACGACTTCACAATGTTTGCTTCTTTTATCCAATAGGATTTCACTAGAAAACTTGTTCTTGCGCTTTTCAAACCTCTCTGCTCTGTTGCTTACAGTTAATTTCATTTTATAGCCCTCCTCTTCCCCACCCTGCACTGCTTGGTTGTTGCCAGATAAGTATGTCCAGGGGTTTGAGATCCTTCATCCCCATTTGGGGAGAGATAAAGTCACTTTCAGAAGCTTTCTCAGAAGAGTCAGTCATGCTTGGCAGATTTCACTTCAGTTTTATTTGTCCAAGTAGGGCCACATGTTTATCCTTAAATCAATACATGCAGCCAGGGTTGGAATAATGCAAATTAAATTGGGCCACTCCACAAGTCCTGCTTCCAAATCAGCTTCCCCAAGCACCTGGGCTTTGTAGAAGGAGGTGAGGATTGCTAAATAGAGGTTAAAGTGCTACTAAAAGAAAAGAAATGGGGTTAGGAAAGCAACTGCAGTACTGGTTAGACTCCTTGCTCTGAGAATCACCCCCAGCAGCATCGCTGGATAGGAGCTTTGGCGCTTGATGCATAACTTTTGGAGGGCTGCTGACCTCTAGTGTCTTGAGTAAAGCAGTGGATCTAAAATCCAGACAGGCTGGCCGCCTCTCACAGCAGAGCCTCAGTGGTCATGTCTGGTCTAGTATACAAGTGCACTGTGAACATAACAAAACTACCACAAGCACTGGAATGTGTAACAAGTGTAATATGAAGCCCACCAAAGACTCAAGACCCACCATACAGGACTCCCAGGACCTTGTACACCAGCATCCTAAGAGTGACCCTTGTGACACCTGTGTAGTGTCATCCACTGTGTAGTGTTTCTCCTCTCCAAGGGAGGGGAAGGCCTGTGTGTGAAATACTCAGCTCCCCACACAGGGCACTACAGACTTGGTGAACGCTGACACGAGTAAATGAAGAGTCCAGCTGCCGCTCAGCTCGCTGCCTCTATGCTTTTGTTTGTAGATATCAGATCTACTCACAGTAAGAAAATGGAGCAAATGTGTTTTGAGATTACATATTGTACAAATGTGTACAAGTATTCCCGCAACCCAAAGTATAGATGTAAACAGTGGTTTTCTGTTGTGTTGTAACCATGGCATGGTCAGATGGCAACGGCAACGGAAGTACTCGTTGTGCAGGGCTTCTGCTCACTTCAGCATGCGTTGCCACTGTGAGCTCTGCTTTTTGAGTATAGTTGGAGCTCAGTTAGATGGGGTCCTTATTTAATCTGCGCACGTGGGTGACAGCACTCTAACTGTGCTCCAGGATTTGGATTATGGGAAGATAAGAAGAAAGCTAGGAATGTGATAATTATCCTACAGGATGACTGTAAAGAAAAGAGATTGTGTTTTTGTTTTGTGTTGAATTTAATTGATTTCTAATTCAAGTATGAAGCAAGGCAAGTCTCAGGCGAGGAGAAAATTTGCACAAAGCTAGGATAGAAATTAACTGCCATCAGTTATGGAGGACATGGAAGGACAAACAGGATTTCTCATTCTGGGGTCTGAGGGAGCTCCTGGAAGGACTGGCAGCCACAGCTGTACAGGTCCCGACAGCTGCTCCATTTTGGCAGGCTGAGCTGCCGCTGCTGCTGTAGACAGCTGTGCTGCTCCCCACGGCCACCCTCCCCCATGTGGCACGCTGTGAGGTCACCCCTCACCACCATTCCCATCCTCTTGTTACAGGGAGGAGAAAACAGTAAGTCGCCTAGTCATCAGAGGGCTTGTGAGAGGGAAGAAAATTAAATCACTGATACCAAAGCCTGGAAAAGACCACCGTGCTGCTGTGTTCTATAGCACTGCGCTCATTTTGCCCTTACTTAGATAAACTCAATGCTGTTTATTACTGAAATTGCCACCATTACAGTGCTGATGTTTTATAGACAGAGAAGATAGATCACAAATATTTGTTCTACTTTTAAGTTGGCAAATTGCACAATTTTGCTTTGGAGTGCTTCTCTGAGATCCACAGCTTTCTTGCAAAAATGCAAATTTTATTCATTCATTGTTAACCAAGACTCACAGTGGCAAACCACTTAAAAGTTGTATCCAGTGCAGTTGTTCAGTTTCAATAGTGTCTTATTTTAAGGCAGTCTTTGGGCTTGTGAAAGAAAGTGATGGGAGAAATCCTAAGTTGGCATGGCTGAGTGAGGTTTGAAGTGTAGACGGCCTGGAGCTCCCCCCTCGGGCCACCCGGACACCTGCGCTCGCCGGCGCTTGGCGCAGCCTCACTTTCGGCCCTGTGCTCAGTACACAGCCTGGTTGGCATGCTTTTTCTAAGTGCTCGCTCAGTTTTGTAAAAGAACAAACTGCTAAAAAGATTATAACCCTTTAGATACAAAAACACCGAGTATTTTTTTAAGTTTTATCTTTTTTTTCTTTGCTTCTTTCTCTTGTTTTGCTTTCCCTTTCCCCAGATTGTTTGTGTGTGTGTGTGTGTGTGTGTGTGTGTAGTGTTGAATGAGATAATCTCTAATTAGGAATTCTCCTGAGAAGAATAATCAGCCTGGAAAATGTGGGGAAACGATGGCTAGAAAGCTGTTTAATTTTGGCAAAAAAAAAAGCTACCATTGTTGCTGGTGTGTGCAGCCACGCTGGGCCCGAGTGAGTGTGCAGCATGAGTAGGGAAGGCCTGGTCACTAGCACACAGGCGCTTCACACCTGCTGTCTTAGGAAGTCTGCCGAACACCACCACAAGACAGGTATTATTCTTTTTGCATAGATGAGGAATTTGAGGCTTAGCTAAATTATGAAATTTACTCAAGGCATGCACAGTACCTAGAGCATGTATCAAATTTAGAAGTCCAGACATTTCTCACTCAAGAATCCTGTCTGCTGTTTCTACTACACCAAATGTCCTAGGTCTCAAGTTTAATTTTTTGTTTATTTTTTATTTTTGAGATAAGGTCTCATGTAGTTCAGGCTGGCCTTGAACTATGTAGCCTCGGCTGCCTCTGAACTCCCAGTGATCCGCCTGCCTCAGCCTCCCAAGTGCTGGAATTACAGGTGTGTGCCACCATACCCAACAAATTTTTGTCTTAGAAATAAAACTATGAATAATAATGAACATTTGTCTCACTTCCAGATAGCTTTGCCAAAGCTGTTATGTTTACAATAAGAACTTGTTTTCATTTTCATTTTAATAAGAAACCATTAATAATAAGCATGTTCTTGTCCATTGCCTTATAATTACTGTGGTATGACATAAATAGTGCTGTCTCTCTTATATGCACATTAACAGAAGAAATATTTTTCCAGAAACTATGAGCTGTTTTACTCAATATCCACTCTTCTGTTCAATCTTACTAACGAATCCCTGATTTCACTAGAGGCAGAAACATATCCCTACATTTCCCAGACTCCCTTGCAGTTAAGAATGGTCATGTAAGAATCATTGTGTGGGACTTCATAGAAATGTCCACACCGTCACCAGATTAGTAGGTCAGTGTAGTATTTCTTACATTCTACCAAGGAAAGACACGATTTCTAGAGATACTACAAGACCAGTTCAGTGTGGGAAGTGGATAAAGCAACTTCTACTCCACCTCCCTGCTCTAAAAAATTCCATTTACTATATTGTCCTCAAGTAGAGGACATATTAGATATTAATCCGATAAACACAGATACTGCTGTTAGTCTAATCCAGAAGGTCAAGAAGCAATGGTCATATCTTTTTTGCTCTCTACTCTTTCTGCTCTGTTAGCTAAGAAGAATCTGGTGGGAAGGAGACTGAGGCAAAAGCAGACAGGCTAGGTGTCTAATGACTACAAAGACTCCATGACACTGTCTGGACGTGGCTGCCTACCTACACATTTTCCCTCATTATGAAGGAAAAAATAAGGTTTTTAAACTTTTAACAGCTTTATTGAGACAAAATTACATACCATAAAATTCTTGTGCTTCAAGTGATTTTTAGTGTGTTTAAAGGGTTTTGCAGACACCATAGAATCCAAATTTAGAATATTTCTTTTACCTAAAAATATCCCTTCAGCTTTAGGCAATCACTGACCTGCTCTCTGTCTCTATAGATTTGTGTTTTCTGAGCATTTCATATAAATGAGATTATATAGTATTTAATCTTTTGCATTTGTTTATTTTCACTTATCCTTTTATGTTTTATATTGATTCATGCTGTGGATTATGTCAGTAGTTTGTTGCTTCTAAATGGTAGACAGTATTTCACTGCGTGGCTGTACCACACTGTGTTTATCCATTTACTGGTTGATGGAAATGTGAATTGTTTTCACCTTTTAGATATTATGAGTAATGTTATATATATATATATATATATATATATATATACAGTATATATCAATCTATATCTTTGTTTTTGTTTGTGAGGTAAATACTTAAGGGAGAAATTGCATGTTGTAATAGTTTGTGTCTATTTGCCCCCCCCCCCAAAGCCTCAGGCTTCTGGAGTTCCTGATTGATTATTGTGGGTGTGGATGCCTCACCTGCCCTGGGGCAGGAAATCTGCATTACAATGTGAGGAGGGGAGAGAGGCCAGCTGGCTGCCTGAGCTGCTGACCTGCCCTTTGCTCCTGCTCTGTGCCACCACCATGAAAGGTTGCTCTCTGCCTTGTGCTTTAGAGCGAGCTGAGTATGGACTGAAGCCTCCAGTAACTGTGAGCCAAATAAACCGTGCTTTTCTTCATTTTTGGGTGTTGGGTATTTGTCCCAGGAATGAGAGGAGTAACTAAGGCACCTGGTCATGGAATAATTTATGTTTAATTTTTAAGGACATGGTCAAACTGAATACACCATCTTAAATTCCCACCAGCAACGTATGAACATTCCAGTTTTCCATGTGCTTACCATTAATATTTTGTCTTTTGAGTCTACTGTAGTGGGCATGAAGTGGCATCTCATTTTAAATTTGCATTTCTTTTATGACTAATGATGTTGAACATCTTATGAGATTTTAGCCATTCAAATTTATTCTTTGGTGAACTATCTTTTTATCTGTTGCTCATTTTGAAGTGTTGTATATCTTATTATTAATTTGAAGAAGTTTTTACATATCCTGGGTACAAATCTTTTACCAGAAATATTTGTGTATTTTCTCCTAAATGGTGGCTTACTTTTCTTTTTTTTTATAGATTTTTTTTTTAATTTGTGTATTTGGTCCTGGGTCTGACTACACAACTTGGACTCATAGCGATCCTCCTGTTTTCAGCCTCCCCAGTGCTGGGATTACAGGTGTGCACCACCA
>NDGM010963192.1:0-12052 GCA_002564305.1 Octomys mimax
GGTTAAGACCAAGGTAAAGCAGGACCTATGCAACAAGAGTTGTAGCTTTTGGGTCTGAGAACACTGACCTTTCTTTTGCTGAAGGGCATCTACGTGTCCCCTGCTGTACCCAGTGCTGGAGATAGAACTGGGAACAGAACAAACATAGCCTGGTATGGTGGTGCACGCCTGAAATCCCAGAATTTGGGAGGCTGAATCAGGAGGCTTGTCACAATTTTGAGGTAATCTGGGCTACACAGTGAGTCCAGGACAGCCTCAACTACATAGAAAGACCCTGTCTAAAACTCAAACCAACAATAAACAGAACAGACAAGGCCCCTGCTCTGGATGCTAGGAAGGTAGACAATGGAAAGATCAGCAACATCAAACAAAAACTAAAACACAATGATTCCTAATCGTTTAAAATCTAACAGCACAATGAGTGAAAGGTAAGTGACTTACTTTATTTTTAAAAAGTCTCAAATCATTACTTTAGATAGTTGTTAGATTCTGATGTAATTAAAGAGCAAAGGGATGTTCAGGAGGGTTTATTCATTCCAACTCTAACAGCCACCATATGACAAGAAAAGGAAGTGTCACCTAGTCTATTGCTTGGGCACATATGCTAACCACACTTTGGTCAAAATAAAGCTAAAACATAGCTCAGGCCCTAACTGGACGCTCCCATTGCACTGTAGTCTAGCCTGACTTTCTTGCAATTTTTGGAGAACGTCCAGGATCTCTTGCACAATTTCTGAGATGCATTAGGTAGAACCAGAGCAGTAGTCATCCTGGGGCTAACTATTCCCCCTCCAGAGGCATAATCTTTTTGTGTACTTTGCCTGATTCCCCAAGAATCATGCAATTTGCTAGACTGACTAGCGGGAACAAGTACTATTCTTAACTCCACCACCCCTTTTTGACTTTAATACAAACATTTTTAATAAAAAAGTCAGTCTCTATTAAATCAGGAAACCAATAAATCTGAATTAAACAAGCTTTGTACATACTTAAGAAAACACAAGCATAATTCATGTTAAAACTCTTTTAATTCAAAATGGAGTCGAGTTTAAAGAAAATGTTAGTACGTCCAGTTGATTAGACAGGGTTTTGTCATTTAAATTAAATAATTCACCTGAAATATGGGAAATGTAGAAGAGAGGAAAGTAAATCTCAAAGGAAGCTTGCAAATCATCTGGTTAATGTACACCATGAATCAGATCTCAGCTTCCAAGGATGGATACAGTCTTTCTCTGCTTTTAGACAGGCTCTTAAGAAATGCTTGCGATGAGGAGAAAGCCCTGAAGACACAGATCACTCTACTAATTCCACAGGTGAATCAGACTCGAACAAACTTTCCACAATTTTCCTCTCACTGCCAGGAAATCACACCCATTTCCAAGGTCTCTCTGATAACAATAAGGAAAACAAAACTAAAATGCTCCACTTGAGATTAATGTAAAGGAGCTGAATTAATCGCCTGTTTACTTTTTAATTCCAACCTCTTCTTGACACATGTTCTGATGATCTGTACTTAAGGAATCCTTGAGGGGAGCCTAGGGACCCCACCCCCATCCCCAAGATCTTGCCTGTCTAGTGCTCCAGCTGCCTTTACCTTTCCAGATGTTCAACTTTCTCTGGCCAGAGGGTTCTGTCAGGTCAGACTTGAAATTCTCTTCCCTACATTACAGCCTAGTGATATTTTTTAAATGTTCCTAAGAGTATTCTTTAGTTTTGTTCTGGAATGAAGTTAAATTATTCGAAAAAAATAGTTTAGTCTTATTGGGTATCTCTCAGGTTTTTAGGTATGATCAGAGGAGTACACATGGTAGGGCTGGTTATTCTTAGACAGGAAGCTGGGACAACCTCAGGGCTTGCCTCATTTGTTACTCTAGGAGATTGCTGTCCTTTGCTTTTAGGTCTTGGAAATCATTACTTTATAAAATAATAGAAGTTGTATTATTAAAATTCAAGTAATCCCTTCACTACCTCTGTGTTTATACTACAGAGCTGGGCTTTCCATGGCAAATGTCACACCCCAGTGACAGTTTGGGCATCTGCTCCTTTTGTTGTCCTATAGACCTGTGTCATCTAGCCACAATTGGATGCCAGCCATGTGAAATGTGACTAGTCTGCACTGAGATGTGTTTCGAGTATAAAATCAGTATAGGATTTAGAAGAAAGTGCAAAAATAGTTTAAAATATTTCATCAACAGTGCTTACATTGAATACATTTTTAAACAATAGGATAAATGAGATTGAATAAAATATGTCATTACAATTAGTTGCACACTTTTCTTTCATTTTTTAAAAAATAATGTGGCTGCTAGAAAATTTAAAATTATGTGTAAGGTTGTGTTTACAGTTTGCATTCTCTTTCTGTTACACAGCACTGATATAGATGCATCATCTACCAGCGCAGCCCAGCTCCCTCAGCGAAGCTGGACATGGGACAGGAGTTCACCAAATACCTAATGCTTATAATTGAATGAAAGAGTCACTGAGCAGCTGTCACTGCATTGAAAATCCAAGGACAGAGTATTGATGCCAGGAGATAGCCTCAATTTTTTCATCTATGTAATGGAGGCAACTCATTACACATACCTCCTAGAGACACAGAAGTGCAAATCACTTTCTGGAGAACTCTTACACTGGATCTGACACAAGGGGCATGCTCACAAAAAGGGAGCCAAGTGCGAATGGCTTCACTCAGAATCCTGCTCGTGAAAGGCCTTTTATACCAAAGATAAAAGATTTTCTTTCAGTGAGTTCTCGCTTGCTTGTTATGCAAATGTAGTCCATACATTTCACATGGATCCGGTATAAGGTCTCCAGAACTAGACCTGATAATACCTTGTACCCCAAATCTATTCCCCCATTCACTGGGGTTTAGATATCTTCTACTTTTCAGCCATGGGGTGTGTGTGTGTGTGTGTGTGTGTGTGTGTGTGTGTGTAAAACACATTCTTCCAGGTCTTATCTTACGGCTAAAAATAATGTACTTGTAAATTGCTTTATAAATTATTTATCATGAGGGGCTTCATCATTGAACAAGTGCTACAACGTACTGTGAAAATGGGGGGCAGGGGGATTGGCAGAGAAGGAGGGAGGGGGAAGGCACTGGAATCACTTATAAATAATATATTCATTGGTCAAAGAAAGTTATCGCCTTTTATGAAGTGTTTGGAATTCGTCTTGCATACTAAGTGGGGTCCTCTTGCTGACTCGTGGGGGATCTGCTACGGCCTCCTCACTGCTCTGGCTCTGAACTTAATGATTAAGGGGCCATTTATTTCTACCAACCAAAGCCACACTTGCCACGTCTCATCACCTAGAAATAAACAACAAACAGGGCTGACTGGTACCGCGGAGGAAACACAAAGATGTGTGGGCAACTCCTGGAAGGGACGTGTGTGTCCCCGACTTGGGCCCTGCATTTGGTATTCATCGTGTAGATGCTGTGCCTAATGAAGGCATTTGGTATTCATGTGGATGTCACATGTATTTCCAGAGATGCTGGGCTCTAATTTAGCACAGGTTAATGGACACCTCTATTAAAGTGTTATCGAAAGTTTGACATTCAAATAACCCAGTTTAAAAATCAGACAAATCTAGACATTAAATCTGAAGGGGAGAAAATGCGGGAGAAGTCAAGTATATAAATGCCAACTTCAGACAGAGTATTAATCTGCCTCTGAGAGGGACAAGTGGTTGATCCAAGTGCTTCTTGCTATTTAACTTTCCCTACTGTGCTCAGGCACCAGTGAATACTGGTGTATTCACTGACCTTTGGCGTATTCCCTGACCTCCGTAGGGCTGTGTCTTATACTAAGTGCATGGACACTAGAAGAGAAGGAAGGACACACTCATATTAAATGAAAGGTGACACTTGCCTCTTAAAATTCCCACCTGCCCCTGGTCTTTCTATGTTAATCCTTTGTTGTAATTGTCAAAGGCATATTTTATTATTCCTATATAAAATGAAATCGAAATTTCATTGAACTTAAGTGACTCTTGAAGGGTCATACTTCACTACTAAATAATAGGAAAGGATTAGAACACTCACTATACCGATATTTATATTCTCTATTTATCAATTTAACGTATATTTATTAGGCACTTACATTTTTGCCAAACTCACTTTCTAGTGAGTTAAAGTGAGCAAGTAAAACAGACTTTTCCTGCAACTACTTTTTTCAAAAAGTCTAGCAATTATGCATGTTGTTAAAATTATACTTACTCTGTAACCTAAAATGTTACTCCTAGGTATCTGCCTAAGATAAAACACACACTTCCCTTCCAGGCATTGCCGAACATCTTTGTGTTTCCTCTGCAGTACCAGTCAGCCTTGTTTGTTGTTTATTTCTAGGTGATGAGACGTGGCAAGTGTGGCTTTGGCTGATATAAATAAATGGCCTCTTAATTAAGCTCAGAGCCAGAGCAGTGAGGAGGCTGTGGCAGAGCACCCACGAGTCAGCAAGAGGACCCCACTTAATATGCAAGATGAATTCCAAACACTTCATAAAAGGCAATAACTTTCTTTGACCAATGAATATATTATTTATAAGTGATTCCAATGCCTTCCCCCTCCCTCCTTCTCTGCCAACCCCCGTCCCCCATTTTCACTGTGCATTGTAGTACTTGTTCAACAATGAAACAATAAAGCTCAGTGCAATGCTCATTCTATTCATCATGGTCTTTTATTAAAAAAATATGTGGCCATGAGAGAATACCATTCAATGGTTTCAACCTCCTCATCTATAAACCAAAAAAGGAAAATAGGCCAGTTGCACAGCAATGAAAGACTAGACACTGAAGCCATGGTATATCCATATAATGGAATATTACTCAGCGGTTTTAACCTCCTTATCTATAAACCAAAAAAGGAAAATAGGCCAGGTGCATAGCAATGAAAGACTAGACACTGAAGTCATGGTATATCCATATAATGGAATATTACTCAGCAATAAAAAGAAATGAACAATTGATATCAACCACAACTTGAAAGAATAATAAACTATGTTGAGTGAAAGAAGTTTCAAAATAGGCATTCTTTATAACTTCATTTATACAAAATTCTATAAGAGGAAAATGTATCCACTGTTGAAAAAAGTGAAATAGTAATTGTGTCTGAGGTAAGTAGAGCTGTTTGCATTTTGGTTTGTTGCCATGGTATCACTGCTTTGTATTATGAGAGGGATTTAGGGTTAGATACATGCATGTATTTTGAAAGCTTACAAAATCATACACTTATTACTTGTGTATTTTACAAACGTACATTTCACCCAGGGGAAAAAAAGACAATCAAATTAATATCGAACACTGGTTAGTAGTGATATGCATACTAATAGGTTGAAGGTAACATGTACGGATGGCTTTGGATGTTTGACATATATTAATAAGGATGGATGAATGGATGGAGAAAGGTAAGTATAGATGGATAAACATGTGATGCAGATACTATAGAAAGTGCTAGCTGTGTAATATAGGAAATATGCATGTGAAAGTCTGCTCTACCATCTTATTAACTTTTCTCTGTGTTTAAAATTTTCCATGTTAAAAGTATCTTTTAAATAAACAAATAGCCTTTCCCTATTTCAATCTTCTGACAGCTAGAAGTGAAGATAAGAATTTAAGCTGTGGATGGGTTAATATCTAACTGTATACTTTGATGAGTACAATGAACATCAAAGATAGAGTACAGTTTAAAAGGTTTATTGAGGAAATTTGTTTAGATGAGTAATCAAAGAACACCTATTTGAGGGAGTGATGTTTGAAAAAGCAAGACATAAAGTTGAGAAAGAGGAAATCGTAAAAGTGTGTGTATCCAGTTGGAAAGAGGAAGCATGACCCAAAGAAAGGATGCGGTGTATAAAAATACCCAGAGAGGAAAGAGTATAGAATATGAGACAAAATGAAGGCAGGCTAGTGTGGCTAGAATGTGACCAACACAGGAAATGACCACAGCAAGGTGAGGGTGGCAAGGTAGACAGGCCCGACTCACGCAGCACTTCCCAGGCCCTTGCTATGGTTTCCATCTCAAGTGTCCTCTAAAGGCCTACATATCAAAGGTTTGGTGCCCAGGCCAGAGGTATGAGGAGGTGCTGGAAATTTTAAGAGGAGGGCCGGGTAGGTCTCTTCTGGTCCTCACGTGTTGGTCCCTTTTTCTATCTCCTTCTCACTTCCTTATAATGATGTGAACACTTTTGTTCTCCTACCCACTCCTTCCATGATGTGCAGCAATGGAATCCATCAGTCATGGACTGCAGCTATGACAGCTGTGAGCCAAAATGCACCTCCTCTCTTTGTAAGTTCATCATATCAGGTAGTTGGCTACAATAATGGAAAAGTAAGTGACCCCCGTGAGAAGAACCAAATAGTACTGATCACCTCTGGGTTAATTAGAGCACTCAAAAAACATTGTCCTGAAAGCCAAATGATAGAGAAGTAACAGTGATCACTAATACTGATTGAATGCCTTCTTCATGACCAACATTGTGTCAAGCACTAACATTCATCTAATTTAAATTACACATTTCCACAAGCAATACTGTTTTAAGTAAATATATAAACATGCAGACTTCCTATTTTACACATGAGGAAAATGAAGTGGCACAGAAGTTAAGCAGCATATTTACAGCTGTATAGTGGCCCCAGGTGGTGTTTGGATACAAATCTTACAGAGCAAAAGACAGTGGTCATATCATCTGAGAAACTCTTCCAAGCAGGAAATGTTTTACCTGCAACAAGAGCTCTCCCTAAATGTGTAACTGTTCTCTTGGAATCAGGAAACCTATCACTAGGAAAGGATATTTTATGTGTACCCTATGGCACAAGGATCAAGGAATGGATATTCTTTTAAAAGGTCATTATTGGATAAAAAGAAAAAGTTAAGAATTAAATTTTTAAAGACAATGTTGAGAAATAAACACTAAGTAGTGAACAGAATCGACTAGAGATGAAAAGAGCCCATATGATTGGTGACCCTTTCTTCCCCTTGAGCTGGTTAGATAGCCATAGGACAGAGGCTCTCAACATCATATATGGGTTGGGGCTGGTGCTTTCTAAGTGCCTTCCAGCCCTGAGACTGTAGAACAACAGATGAATCTTCTCTGTATGTGGCTTCTCCAGCAGGTTGGCAGCAGCTGTGTTCTTAGGGAGGTATGAATAACATCTTCATTGACACCGCATGAACAAACAACATTTTCCATTTAAACCACATTCATTGCTGGCCTCGTGAGACTCACTGGCAAGATTGGCTGAATAGAAAAAGGTTGAACTGGCAATGGAAATGCAATTATCTCTCACAAGGGAGAATCAGCACAACTTCTGAATGAGATACTTCCTGCTGTTTGCTGGTCTCGACCAAACTATACTATGGATAACCTGGAATTTTCACATGCATATGGGCAGATGTTTGTAGATGTAGACATTTCTCATAGTTTGGCAATGGAAAGTGTACAGGACACAGACTCTGCCTCCAAAGCAACAGCAGCAGCAGCAGCAGCAACAACACAAAATCCAAGTCAATCAGTTCTGTCTTGTAAAGCCTGAACACCTAAACTCAGCCAACAGATGCTGTCATTGCCATTACCATACTGTAGATATCCAGTTGGTTTTTTTGTCTTCCACCAGCATCCTAATACCTAAGCAGATAGTTGATGAAATGATTTCAGAGCATGCTATATGCCAGGAACTGTGTTAAACTCTGCCCTCTCACTGAAGCTTCACAATAACTCTGTGAATTGGATTTTACAGATGAAATGTACAGATGAAGACAGAGTTATTGAGTAATGATTATCAAGCTCACACAACTACAGTATGGCAGAATTGACACTAAAAGCAACCTAAATCTGACTCTAAAGCTTCTGCTTACAGCTATTAAAGCCTACAAATGAATTAATAAATGGCAGCTTATGACAAAATCATGAAGCCAATAAAACAACCATTAGATTTGGATTAAAATATTAATAGTAAGAATAATAGTGTAAAAGAAAACTTATTTTCCAAAGAAGCAAGGTTAACAAAAGCAAAGGAATAGGACAAGCTTTATGCTAAGAAGCGAAGTATAGGACAGTAGGTGGGTTACCCAGCTTCCATGCCCAGTGCAGAGAAGGAAAAGAACCCGTCCAGAAACAGTAGCTTTCTGTCCTGGAGCCTGAGTATCTGCAAGCCAGTTCCCATGTAAATGAGTGTTTCTAAGCAGGGTACCAGCTACAGAAAAGAATAGAAAACAGGTCTTAAAATGCTGTTTCTCTAACTTTATTCCTTTAACATTCACTCAAAATGATTTCATCCAGTACAAGAAATACATTATTTTCTCTTCAGGGGTGATCCTGCACATTTGAGGAATACTTTGGACAGTGACATAAAACTATGATTACTGTAAGGGAAATAACGTCGACTTAAGTTGGCCAGCATCTATGTCTAGGTATGAGGCAAACCTTAGAGTAGTGATGGTGAATGTTGTAGAGCTCTCAATTATTCAAAGAGCCTGCTTCAGCACATGTGTCATAGGTTTGTCACCACTGCCTGAGGGCAAGGTCCCTCTGCTTATGTGGCTCAGCTTCCTCTTAGATAGAAGACACCAAACAAGAATGATTAGTCCCATGATAGGAATGATCTATCCATAATTGCCCAGGATGAGTCTTTATTTTCTCAGTCTTCTTTTGATCTCCTCTTATTGTTACTGTATTTCCACAAAGGATGAAACCCACCTGAGAGTCAAGGCCTCGGAGTTTCCTGTAGATTTTTGTTCTCAACACTGAGAACCCACCCAAGGTCTCTTATCATTGATGAAATATCAATGTGCAGACAGATGGGATGCTCACTCACTTGGGACCCTTTCCCTGGAAACTCCTGTTACTAAAACATGGCTAAAGAGGACCAGAAACATGACCAGACCATTACCTATTAATTCCTAATAAGCATAGGATAGGAAGACCAAGATCCTATCTGAAAGAAAGCCAAGAACTTGAACTGAAATGTAGTAGTAGTCTCTTTCACTAACCCCAGACAGATCTGAGTTTGGGACACCCTGGTCATGTCTAATGGCTCGCTATGCTCACAGTGCAAGCATCAGTCTAAACAAATGCTGTTACCAAACTACTCTGAAGACATATGCCTGAAACTTTCCTGTCCACTTCTATCTGTCTTCACAGCCCCTCATATTTCAATCTTTCTTTGAGACTCAATTCAGGGACAACTTCACAATCATACCATAGGAGGATGCTAAGGTTCTATCCTAAAATGACTACACATGAACTATAATTTCATTAGATACTCAGCTTAATGTGCAGTGCCATTTTTAATGAATTGGTCCTAGCTGCTTAGAAAGCTATGTCCAAGCCCAGTGGAAAAGAGGCAGTAATTGGGAAGTGGTGTTTTCCACAGAGTGAGAACAGAAGTGTGTCTTGCATTTGTCACATCTGAGAGAAGTTCTCTGTCTCTGTAATGCGGATAAGAATTTCCTGTCCATGCATAGATCAACAGCCTATAGCAAAGCTGTGAAAAAGACTGTCCCAAGAAAGAGGGGGAAATATCTGTTGAAGGAAGCAGTCTATGGACAGGATTTGGTGGAAACACTCTTGAGATTCAGCCTCATGAACAAAAACAACCATGAAGTACCTGGCCACACTTCAGTGAAATGCCACCGGCTGGGCTCAGCCTGTCATCTCTGATGCATCCCAGGATATGGACACTTGAGTCTCCTCTGAACCCCTGGCCTCTAGAGTTGGCTTCTGTCCTGATCACTTTTTGGGCACATGAATCATTCTTTATTATTGTTTCATGCTTTAAGCAGAATCTGATCTCTCTGAGAATCTAGTCATGAATTCCAGTGCCACATTGTTCTCCAGTCCTAGCAAGGTAAAAAATGTCCTCTTATATTTACCTATTTCAAGTCCTTCACTCAGCAAAGGAGAAGCCTAAGATATAGAAAAAACAAGACTTAAGAGGGGCCACCTAGATATATGACAATAGGAGAGCCATCGCATTCACCACTGGACTTCTAGTCTATGACTCTGTCTTAGGTGATGTATGTGCCTGCTCTGCTTTTCAGGACCAGCATCAAAAGCTAGACTCCCATTGAGAGCAACCTCTGGCATTCATGGCATATTATAGTTCATCTCACTTATATGACAGTAGTGTGAATCCCTAGCCAAAGACCTAACATGTATTGCTTGGAGTGGCCCTAGCACATCTAGAAGACTGTGAATGATGCCATTGTGCCTTGAATTCTACAGTCCAAGAATTAAGAGGACATAAGACAGAACTTCAGAATTGAGAACTAGGACCTATAAGTTTTCAGAAATGTACATTTCCTCTTAGACTCTCATCCAGCTCATCCTAGGATACATGAGCCACACAGAAAAAACACTTGAAGCATCATATAAAAACCTTTGAATCCTCTCAAACCCACCCATTTTAATTGTCCCAAGATTCCACGGATAAGAAAAAAACAAGGCTATTTTCTTGACTCTGCATTCCCTCTCCAAATTGCCAAACATCTAGACCACAGCCAGGCTGTATGGACAAATGTTGCATAGATGAGAGACTATGGGCATAATTCCTTGGAAACATGTGTAGAATAGATAGGTAGATAAAAGGAAAGAGACCAGAGGATGGGTGCAACTCAGAAGCTCAGGAGGCCTGTAACCTCACTGTATGTGAAAATCTAGAGAGTATGTTGAGAAAAAATGGGTCAGGAGCCATCTCTTCTCCATCTAGGGAGCAACAGTCCTAAATTTCATTTGGAGGTCTTCCCGTCCACCACTCATAGACATCAAGATTTTAGAGAATCAAGGAGTGGAGCACACGAGCCAAAGTATCTTTTTCCTAGACAATAGTTAGAGGTGGGCACATGTTGAAGTCTGTCTCAACAGAAAAATTCTCCACACTATGACTCTGTGAGCACTAAGATCCTTTCCCACTGTAGGCAAATCTAGAAGAAGCCAATAACAGATTCTTTACAAGAGATGGCAAGTCCACCTGGGAATGGAAGCAACACAGAAAACACACAGATATTCAAGTCAAGAGACCAAAGGAAAACAAAAGTTGATGACATCATTTGACCCCCCCCCAGAGCCACATCTGAAGGCCAATGACTCACAGAATTCTCAGTTATATGAGCCAATAAATTCCCTTTTTGCTTTAGCCAGTTTGGATTGGGTTTTCAATGACTTACAACTGAAAAAGTCTTCAGTAACAGATACCTGTGAGTTTAAGAGGAATTTTTAAGAGTTTGGCTTCAGATAGAGCTTTTAAGAGCAACTGCCAGACTTAACACCTTAAGGGTGTGTGTGTGTGTGTGTGTGTGTGTGTGTGTATGTGCACAAGGGAGGCAGGGGGTGGTTAATAGCTTATCAAGGCTTCAGACTTTTATTCAACCTCTGGGACAATCCATTTCTTTCTATGGGAAAGTGTGGATGATAAAACCTACTTGAATGGTTACTTTTAAGAATAAAATGATATCATATATACAAAATATGACTAACACAGTCACTCTTCATGTTGGGGGCTCAGTCAATATCCAGTAGAGAGCCAGACATGTGGGATGTTTATTTAAGAACTTGTATGAAAATGCACATATAGTATGGGTTAAATTTATTTCACAAAGAACTTTAAGTGATAGGATAGCAAAAGATAGGGCATGACAAAAATATAGGACAGGTACTTGAAGGGGTGCAAATTTTAAAAATGCAAAGGAGAAGGAGCATGCTGTTTGCCTTCTAAGTAGCCATAAGCATGAGACTCTGTCAAACTTCATTGTCTAAAGTTATCTGGTTCCCACTTTCCTCAGGAATGGAATTGGTGACTATGCTGATCTATAATACAGATTACAGTGCCAATCTTAAACTTGGTCAGTAGGATTATCTAGAAAGCAAATCTAGCAATTTATATTTTATAATCATTGTCCAACATTTATAGAAAACTTCTGCAATAATCAAAGTGCATCAAGTACATGAGGCAACCTTAATTCTAGTACATTTCATATTAGATAGAGTTGACGTCATTTTTTTCCATAATTTTATTGAGAGACAAATAGCAATGAGACAGTTTCAAATCAAATTGG
>NDGM010963214.1:0-12284 GCA_002564305.1 Octomys mimax
AAGAAAGAAAGAAAGAAAGAAAGAAAGAAAGGAAATGCTCTTGTTAGCTTTTCAACACTGTGACAAGAAAATCTGAAGAAGAAAACTTCATTTTGGATCACAGTTGGAGAGCTTTCACTCCATGGTGAGAGGGCTTCTTAGCTTTTAGACCTGTGGTGAGGCAGGAGCTTGGTGGCAGGGCAAGACAGAGCAAGACGACCCTCCTCCTGGCATCCAGGAGGTGGCGAAAGAATGGACAGGAACGGGCCAGTGGTGAGATGTGGCTCCCAAGGTCACACCACTCCCAAGCATACATTCTTTTTAATTAGGTTTCTATCACTCCCAGTAGCCCGTCTTACTATGAGCCCATCACTGGATTAACTTAGACATTTCTGCTTTGGGGAGCAAGCATTCAACAGATATTTGGGGAATGTTTTATTTTATTTACTTAATTATTTTATTTTATTTTTGTCTTTTTGAAACAGGGTTTTGTTATGCAGTTCAGCCTGGCTTTGCACTCATTCTGTAGCCCAGGCTGGCCTTGAACTTGCTTCAGCCTCCTGAGGCATAGGATTACAGGCATTTACCACCACAGCCTGGTAGGGAGCATTTTAGATTCAAACCATGACGGCACACTTTTGTTTATCTATCTTGTATAAGTATAAACATTGAATATTATTTTCCTTGAAGTTTTGATTGACTTTCAATCCTCCTTTAGTATAAATAGGGAAGGAGAAAAATTAACATTGTACTTCTTCAAAAAAGAAACCAACAAACTCCTTGAGATGTAGGGATTGGACAACCTCGGATAGTCAAATCAGAGCTCCATGTAACTTCGAGCAGTCTATTAAATCCTACTAAACAGTCGACCAGATACTTACAGTCTCTTTTAGAGATACTTTTTGAAAATTCCCACAATTTCTGTGATGACCTGAAAGCTTAGTAACAATGATTGATTTTATTAATTCAGGGTATTTATTGCAAATTATTTTAGAAAAAACATCCCTTGTCTCCCATGTAGAGTCAACATTGGGGAAGTTGTTCCATTTTACTTAAAAGCAAAGTTGCGTAAAGGGACATTCACAGTTAATGCAGTTCAGTATTTGTTGCTTACCCATAATATTAAACAACAGAGAGACAGTCAGACATCTTTAAGCATGAAACCAGAAATAGTCAATTAGTAATGAAAACCGAAGGGTATTTTCAGAACAAAGTGTCAGTGGGAACTCCTTTCTTTGTATGTATTTTTTCTTTATATTTTTATCAGTGTTCAACAAGTGCTACTCACTGAGTTCTAATAGTGTCCCATGGTTTCATTTGATTTCGTTTCATGAAATTTTAGACAAGCATTACATCCTGAGATTTTCCCATGGTCATGCAGTTCATAAGTACCCGAAATTCAAGGCTGGGACACATGCTATCAAGTACAAAATTCTTCTTAGTCTATAATAGCTAGGTTTTGTTTCACAAGGGAGTGTAATCCATATGACAAAACTAAAAAGCAAACTCTAGTCTGATTGTCCTTCTAGCTCAGTTATTCTTTTCTCCTTGCTTGTACAAATACCCGACACCCAAAATGAAAGAAGGAAAGGTTTCTTTAGCTCACAGTTAGTGGAAGTTTCAGTCCACACTCAGCTGGCTCCAAGGCAGAGCAGCACATGGTGGAGACCAATGTTTCATGGTGGCAGCAAAGAACAGAGAACTAAAGGACAGAAGCAGCACAACAATGGCTACAGAGAGCTAGTCTCTCTCCCTGACATTGTATTCAGGCTATCTGCCCCAGGCCGGGTGCAGCACTCACACCCATAATCCCAGAAGCACTCACACCTATAATCCCAGTGGATTATGAATTAATCACAAACTCTAGAAGTCCACCCCATGACTGCATGAGGCTTTAGGGGGACAACTAGACCTAAACCATAACACGTACAGATCTAGCAGCTATAAAGAGATAATTCACAGAATTCGAGGGAAAGCTTCAAAAATATACATTGCTGGAACACGTGACAACACAGGCGACAAATTGCACTTCAGTTGACTGCCTTAAAATCATCCACATGAATACGTATGTTGTTTATATATTCCTTAAAAACTATACACATAAATCCAGGAGAATATGCTACATCATCCTTGATGACTCTGATTATGTGAACATTTATCATGCATATTATGTTTAATTAAAACATCAACATTGTCTTCTAACCGGTAAGAATGAAATGCATAGCCAACTGTTTTCCTAAAGTTTCTATTTTAATTATCATTAGTTTTGAATTTTAATTAAATGTAATTATTTTTCCTCAAATTTTTGCTATCTATCATGTACATCTTCGCTTAAATGTAAACTAACAGTGACACGAGGGAAAGTCCTTCGAAATTCAATTTTATTCTGCTTTAACTTTGTAAAATAAAGAATGTTTGTTTTGTTATAAAGTCTGATGGAAGACCCTAACTATGAGAATTTGAAAGGGTATATAAATTTCTGCAATAGGTCTCCAAACATTTTTACACAGTGATTTCAAAAACAGGCAAATACGCTATTTTCTTGTTAGTTTCAACAAATGGACCTTGAAGTCCGCTGACAGTTGCAGTTAAGCTGCAACACTCTTTCTCATTCAAAAGAAGAAATTATTACCTTCTGGTCCTTTCATTAGCTATCAGCAAGTTGCTACAATTAGATTAGGAATGGATGAAGACCTCATTTCCCATTTCATTCCGTGTTCCATTATCTATGCGGCACATATTGTGTATTTAATAGAAGCTTAGAAAAAGAGGTTAAATAGATTTATAATTTTGATGGACTCGGTAAGAAACAGTTTCCGGTTCGACTGAAAATCAATTTGTAAATATTAAAAAATGCGCACTGCGCTCAGTGTGAAAACTATTGCAAGGCCACCTTTAGGGAGGCGCCGGCCTCACGGGTCTACCGGCACATCCGGGTCACCTAAGAACACTGTGCCTTTCCTAGAACGTGAGCGGCTCGAGGAATCTCTATGTTGAGACGCTGCTGCCTTCAGCGTCGGTAAAGGGGAAGGGAGCTCACTGATTCCGTACTGTGCCAACGGGAATGGAGTCAAAGTAGTTTGGAAAGGCTAATTGTCATTAGTAATTTTAATTATCAAATGGCTTCTATGTATTGTGCTGACGGCATTAGTGATGTCTTATTTTTTTAATTTTATCTATTTATTTGGTGCAGGGTCCTACAGCACCACGTGTGGTACAGGGGACCGAACCCAGCTCCTTCAGTTTGCCAGGAAGGTGCTTACTTAGACTGCCAAGCTAACTCCCCAGCACATCAGTAACGACTTTTAACATTTCTATGCTCCAAGTCTTTGTCATGGCACTTTTCACTTTCTCCCACCAACAGGTAGAACTTATTATCCCTGGCCCTTGATTTTGAGTCGATCTTACGAGTCCTGACCAAGTCACATCAGCACAGGGTATGCAAACTGAGATTTTTAAAACAGTGGTCACCGATTTCCTCTTTATTCTCATCCCTTTGTCACTGCCTGAGAACATGCCTAGCTAGCATGCGCTGCTGGAAAACAAGAAACGCATGACCTAATGGCTCCTGTTGATTGCGCCAACAGCCAGCCCAAAGTCAGACACACATGTGATCCCAGCTGAGACCACAGTGGACCCACCCTACTCCATCGCAAGCCTGCACACTTATGAACTAAACAAACCTCACTGCTTTACATCTGAATGCACTGGGATGGTTGGTTACACAGTATGTACTGTTGTGACAACAGGAAACTTATACTCTGTGAAAAACACCATTTAATTCTAGGAGACCATGAAGGTGGATTAGCAGAACCATATGATTAAGGCCTCTTTGTGAGAGAGAAGTCTAAAAGAAAGAAAAAATTACAGATTTGTTCTTTTGTTCTTCATAACAATGGTACCAATATTTATTCTACTCTTTGGGGTACAGAATGAGGATGGCCCTGGTAGGCTATAAACCTGTAGTACAGGAAAGTAAAGTAGCTCTTAAGCATCAACATCAGCTGAGTCTGGATGAGCAAGGGCTAGGGGTAAAGGCTAGGGCTGCAAGGGGAAGTAAAAGAGAAATCCTCCCTCAGATGCTCACAATTAACCCTGCAAGAAGATTTGATGACTTTCTATAAAATGAGAGAATGAGGCCAGACATATGGCTTGTCAGTAGGGTTGCCAGATTTAGAAAAAAAGAAAAGAAGAGTGTACAATTAAATTTGAATTTCAGATAAAGAAAAAATAACATTATTATAAATACCTCCCATACACTGGACATGCTGTGAGTTCTCCAGGCATTGAGATTCTGGGGCAAGGCTATGAGGAGATGGAAAGCTGGTTTAGTTTTAAACCTAACTTCACCTGGAATTTTCTGAAGCTTTGTTTCTTGGTTTATTTTTTCGTTGGGGGAGTTCTGGTTAGTAGCTTGATGAATAATCTATAGAAGTAGAATAAATTACCAACAACTATAAGTATACATATAGAATTCAATAGAGTGTGGCTCAGTAAAAGAATGTGGGTTTCCCAGCCTCCTTTCTATCCACAGCACTTATAAATTTGCACCAATATTCCAGGAATAATGGGATGTGGACATTATTCCTTCCTTATCCACGTCCTACTCAATACTGGCTGATTTGGATTACTACATAACCCATTCCCAAATACTTTAAATACAAAACCACTTTGTTCTTATAATTCCCTTTTTGTTTTTATAAATATAAAATAAAATATGATAGCTGTAAAATAAATCATAAAATGATGGGGGAACATTAAGTTGAGGGGGAAAAATGAATGAGTGTCTTCCACAGCAACAAGTCTTAACAGTTAGGTAAAAATTCTTTAACTGTCTCTCTGTATGTAAAAATAAATATATCCATGTGTATGTGAGCTTTAGCCACACAGAAATAGAATTATATTGTCATGTTGCTTAGTAACCTGTTAATTATGGTTAATATGTTGTGGATTTGTATGATTACATCCCATGAGAAAGCAAACAAGAAAGAGAAAAAAAATCAATAAAATTGGTCTCCATGGATTTCATCCATGCCCACCCTCAGACATATATATTCTCTTATTTATTAATGTTTACTGAAGGCCAATTGTGTGCCAAGCCCTTTTCTGGGCATTGCATACAATGAGGTTGAAATGGATCCTTCCAAATGTTGCAAAGTATGAACTGAGATTCTTTGCCTACAACTTTCAGGATGTGAGTCTTCCTAATAGTGGATATACGTTCTTTGCCATATTAACACAATAATTATGCTCTTATAAAATGCATTGCTATTAACAAGTGACATGAGAACAAACGTGGATTCCTAGTATCAGGCACAATATAACTAGTAGTTGTACTATCTTTAAAAGTTCATAAAATTTACACATATTGCTTGCTCATATGTTGCTTGAGGTAAAGGATCATAAAAGCATTACACAACTCCTAAACATTTAAATATATTTAAAATATAGTAAGGTGACTTCATAGCTATTACTGTCATACAGCCAAAGATGTGTTTCAGATATATGTCTCTGAAAGCAAATTTCTCAAATGAATTACAAACATATTTTGGGGCCAAACATATTTTAGCTCAGCGGACTAAACGCCTGCTTTGGCTAGTGCAGGGAACGGGTCCTGCATGCCACATCTGCCCCGCCCCTGGGGCACACTGAAATGGTGACCAAGTCCGGGCATGGTGGCTAATGCCTGTAATCCCAGCCCTGGGTAGGTTAAAAACAGGACGATCACTACATCTGAGCCTTGCAGTGAGACTCTGAATCAAATACAGAAATGAAAAAAAAAAAAAGTATTTTGAAGTATTATTTAGGAGGTAGCTTCAAATCAGACAAAATTAAATACTTAATAGAAGATGAAGACTGTTTTGAGTGGAGAGAAGAGGAGAGTAGATGCATCTTCTAGACCAAGTCATAAGAAATGCTATGTATCTAAGTCTGAAGCCAGTTCTCCCTTGGTACAGTTGGGTGGATTAGCTGAAGTTCAGCTGCATCTTGGCCCCACCTCCCTGGCCTGATACTGGTCTGCTGGGTGAGTTCAGGTTTCCTCCATGGGTCTCTCATTTTGAGCCTCAAGTGGGCTAGGTTTTCCACAGCCTTAGACAGGAGCTGACATTTTCCATGAGCTACCATATGTGATTTGGAAAAGCCCAGTGTCTGGTGTGGGAAGGTGTACCCTTTTCCAGAGCGGAAGCCAGCTGAGTGAATAGTGGTTGCACATGACACAAATTGCTCACGCTCATTATCAGCTGTGAAAACTAAAAACTTTCATCAAAGGTGGGCCAATTAATAAGATAGATTGCAAATTAACACAGACATCAAGCAACAAACTGTCGCTTCAAGCACGCTCAATATAAATTGCCTAAGTACGTTGTTAAAGGTGCTAGATGGCACGGTTTTGATTTCTATCAGTATGAGAATCTTTTTTCTTTTTTGCAGTTACATGATTGTGTTATCTTATACATACCACTCCTCTAAGCCATCCTCTAAGTTTCTTACATTTTTGTTCCACTGAAGTGAAGGGAAAGATCTAAAGTACTTTCAATGCATAAGCTTTCTAGAATCTTCCTGTCTCTCTCCATCTTCTGGTTTATTGCCTGTATAGCAAGTTTAACCAGCAGACTAAATGAAGCTGACTGCCCTCCGGGGTGTGAGTGGGCCTCATACAATCTATTAGAAGCCTGGCAAGAATGAAAAGGCTGAGAGTTATGGTTTGTGTCTAGTTGTCCCCTCAAAGCCTCTTGCAATCATTGGGGCAGGCTTCTAAAGTTTGTGACTAATTCACCATCCAGTGCTGGGATTATGGGTGTGAGTGCTACCCCTGCCTTGGACGGATAGCAGGAATGCGGTATAAGGAAGGGTGAGAGGCTTGCTCTCTGCCTCTGCTCCTTCGTTTTTGCTCTTGCTGTTTTGCTGTCTTCCACTGCCATGAACTGCAGCCCTCTGCCATGTGCCACTCTGCTTGGAGCCAGCCCAATATGAACTGAAACCTCCACTATCTGAGAGCTAAATAAACCTTTGTTTCGTAATTTCCGGTGTCAGCTCTTTTGTTGCAACAATGAGAGAAAAGTAACAAAGAGAATGAGTAAGAGGGAACTTGCCTCTGTGCCTTTCCTCGAGCTGAGTCACTGTTCTTCCACTCAGACTTGGATTCAGACCTGAGCTTACGTCACTGACCCCTCTGCTTCTCCAAACCCCAGATTTACAATGAAGCAAACCAAGAGGTTGCCTGGCTTATCAGCTTGATGACAGCTGATCATGGGTCTTCTCAGTCTTCATAAGTGCTTGAGCCAAGTCCTTATAATAATAAATCATGTGTGTGTGTGTGTGTGTGTGTGTGTGTGTGTGTTTGGTTACATATCATATATTCTAGCTGTTCATTTTCTCTGGAGAACTCAGTTAACAAGACTATTTTCAACCTCTTAGTGCTAAGTCATAACTAAAGGTCAAGTAGAGGCTTGGTGATCCAATCAATAACCCCTGCCCATGCCTGTTCTGAAAGGCAGCCTCGAGGCGGGAGGCATGGGCAGATAGGGCACTCCTGTGAAGCTACGCTACTCTAACCTTTCTTACAGATGGGTAGCAAAATTGGACTATCAATTTGACACAAATTCCTCCAGAATAGGGAGGGCTGTAGTATTAAGATATTTATGATGATGAGATTTGGTAGGTTCAGAAAAGCCTGAATACATTTACATTTCACTTTACATATGTTATTTTTGCTTAGAGCATTACGGAAAGCTGAAGCACTAATAATAGCCCTTGTATTAAAATAAGCCAAACAAGGTCCAGGTTTAGAGAAACTGAAAGGTCTTCATTTTCAAGATGAGTTGTAAATTTTTACATAGAATAAGAAATGTGTTTAGTAACAGACTTACATGCAAAATATAATTTTTGTTGCTGGAAAGCTTTAGATGACAAACTTTATGAGTACCATAGGCAGTTTGAACGTGATGAACAAAATTAAGGAGGAAAACTGATTCTAACTAAAATGTAGAAAACATTTTCTACCCATGAATTATTAATGCATAGCCAGGTGTAGTGGCACATGCCTGTAATCAGCACTCAGGAGACTGAGGCAGGAGGATTGCTGTGACTTTGAGGCCATCCTGGGCTACATAAGTGAGCTTTAGGCCAGCCTATACTACATAGCAAAACCCTGCCTCAAACCTAAACAAAATTAAAGAGTAAAATGGGCTCCCACATTAGCTCTTGAGGAAAAATAACTTTAATGAAAATCTCTCTTAGGAAAAAATGTTCAAGGTAACGTTCCCCATTAGCCAAGCAATAGCTGATTTTTTTTTTCTTCAGAACCAGGGATTGAACTCAGACCCTTGTGCTAGCCAGGAAAGTGCTTATTCCACTGAGCCATCTCCCTGGCCTCTAATAGCTGATTTTAAAACACTGGGAATATATTTCTTCAGAGACAAGAAGTCGTCTTGCTCATCAAAATGTGAAGCAAATTCATGTCTTCATTTGAAAGACTGGAACAAGCCAAAATTCTTGGTTAAACATTGATATCAAGATATCAAGAGGTCTTAGAATGGCAGTGATCCTTTATGTATTTCTTTTAGTTGCAATATATTTCATGTCTGTTAAAAATAATTAAACCTACCAAAGCAAAAGGCAGAAGATGTGAAGACTCACTGAACAGGCCCTTCCATGGGCATAGCTGCCAGACTTCCTGGAGAGAACCATTATTACTGTCCATCTTAGTCTGTGAGTTCTTCAAACTAAAACTATTGTATAGTGAGGGAAATTGTGCAGGTTCCTGTGGGCAATTCGCCCTCCTCTTTTCCTCCTCTCCCAGGTGCACTTTTTAGAGAGATCACTCTGGATGCTTCAGTGAATCTGGTCACTTGGCTAAGAAATCTCTTGACCCAAACTAAAGGCCAGTGTTTAAGTAACAGCATCTGAGAGAGTATTTTTCTCCCAAAGTCTCCCATAGAAAGTTAATGAGATGTGACTGTGTTATTACTGCTTTGCAGTAAAAATCAAATCAGTGTCCAGGATTGCCTAGCACTATAGAAATTTCAAGCAATAATCTTTGGCAAAAAATTTTTACTCTTCCTTCCTTTGTCTTCTTCAGTTTGTGTTAAGTACATCCACTTTGATTGTCCAGTGGGCATATACTTGTAATCTAGAGTAAGGTTCTTTATGTCTGGTATAATTTGAGTTTTTCTGCAAATTATCTGCCATCCTTCACCACTTAGTTCACAATTCTGTGAAAAAACAATGCTACAGGTGAGTTCCTACCTCACCGATGGTATCACCCATGCTTTCTGTCCGTTCTGTCTCCGGGACATTTATCAAACTGGAGTGTTTAGACCCTTAGGGATACAAAGTTATATATTTTTTCTTCTTTCTAAGTCATATTATAAGAGAAAAATCTCTACAAGAAACTGATTGTATGCACTTTGATGATTGTGTGTGTGTGTGTGTGTGTGTGTGTGTTAAGATCAATAAATTAAGATGAAGGACATTTGAGAAAATAAGAATAATTCTTCGTTAAAATGAGAATGGATTTCCATCATAAAAGTGACATTAGGAAACAATGATAGAATGTGAGTTCTATGGGTTTTTTTTTTTTTTTTTTTTTTTTTTAGAATCAGGGATTAAACTCAGGCCCTTGCACTTGCCAGGCAAGCGCTTACTCTACTGAGTCATCTCTCCGGTCCCTAGAATGTGATTTTTTCTATAATGCAACCAAGAAGGCCACCTCACCAACCTGAGATGAAAGCAAGCACAGAACTAGACCCCTGGGAGTATAGACATGAAGACTCCTGGGAATGGATATATGCAGCACAGAGAATTCACATATGCCAGAGACCACCCATACAAACTTAACTGTCATGCAAAGACACGGAAGCAGGAGAACATACTACTGGAACAACAGTTTGTCTACTTTAAGAAGAACTGGCATGGTTTCATTTGGTACAGTGCCCCAAAATTAAGTGACATAATAAAGAATTTACAGTTATCCCTTCACATAGGGAAACTGCTACTCAGAGGCATTAAGTGGCTCAGGCTTGGGTTACACAGCAAAGTAATGGTGTGGGGGTTGGGGGGGGGACCTGAAGCCCTGAGATTGATATTTAACTGACCATTTTCCCTAACCTGTGTTTCCTATCCCAGTACTTGAGCTGGCTTGAGTAGCGCTCTGTGTTTCCCTAGTTTATCTCTGTCCTGGTTACTATCCAACCATGTAATGGACACTATTAGGTAAGCAATTATGCAAACCCAGATGCTTTGTGAATTAAAAACCTGTTGGAAAGTTAATGATGAGTGAAATCCTAAAGACCAATATCTATCTAGTGCCTGTTCTGTTCCAGTAACTTTAGGAAAACTGAACCGGCCAACACCGAGTCCCCTTTCCAGAATAAACTTAGTCCATCTCTCATTTTACCTCTTCCAATCTGTGCAGTCATTTGACCACTGCCGGTATCTGTTTTGGTTATTTATTGTCTCCTCTAATGCCTCTGATTTATAGCTTCTATTATGCATTCAAATTTCATCTTGAGCTTTATGTCTTCTCTCAATTCTGTCATTGGTCTCCTAGCCTCTTGCATAATGACCATAGCCCAGTCCCTGGGGAACTTAACACCTGTGAGTGCTTCCTGCTAGAATTGAATCATCAATATGTGGTTTAGGCAGCAACTGGGAGGGTGTAAACAGGAGAAACACTGAGTCCAATCTACATAGCGATACCCTGAATATCCTGTAAACCCTGCCTTAAATACAGGAAAAAATATATATATGTGGTTTAGAGCCGGTGAGATAGCTCAGTGGATTAAAAGCCTGCTTAGGCAAGTGCAGGGACAGGGACAGGGATTTGATTCCCATCATCTCATGCTGCACCAGCCCCTCCTCCAGACATGCTGAGCTGGCCATCAAGACTGAGTGTGGTGGCACAGACCTATAATCCCAGCACCACTGGGGAGGTGGGAATATACATTAGTATGTTCTCACAGATCAACCTGGGTTCTATTCATGAGTCTACCTTGAACCCATCCTCAGCATTTCTACCCATACTTGGGTTGAACTCAGGGCCTTCACACTGAGAAACACTCCTGTTCTTTTTATATTTACTTCTTTTGAGAGTATCTTTCTTTACTAAGTAGTCCAGGCTGAGTTTGAGCTTGTGAAATTCCTATCTCTCCTTCCTAGAGTGCTGGGATTACAGCCCTCTGCCATCACACCCGGCCATATTCTATGCTTTGCCACCACTTCCACCCAACATGACCCCAAAAAACACACAAAAATCTTTACTTCCCCCAAAATGCTACAGGTTAGAAATGGAAGAATATTCAAGCAATGAGTGGTGATACAGAACACTTTTCTGACAATTCCTCCTGGATGCTTATCATATATGTAATTCATCTTCTTCTTCTTTTCATTTCTCTTCACAGCCTTTCAAATTTTTTATTCTGCTTAGACCTTTCTTAGAACTCAATTTCAATGATTGCAGGACTATGGTCTTGGGGACTTTGGGCTCCTGGGGCTGCCTCTCCAAAATAAGTACATTAATCTATAAAAGAACCCTTTCAGGGGTGTATAGAGTCATAAGGACTGTAGTAGTGGTGAAGTTGATTTTGGATTTTTAAAGCCAGAAAAGTATTTTACATTTCTGGTATATATTGAGAGCAAAATCAGTATGGCATCTGCAGATATTTTGTCAGGCTTTTGATGGTATATAAACAATCTTATTAATGTTTTAATGAACTCCTACTATGGCTTTATAGAACCATATTCATATTCAGTAACAATATATGATTCATTGCTCAGGCAATATAATAGGATGCAAATACAAACAAAGTCCTGTATCAGGAGCAAAAGATTTTTCAGGAGAGAATGCTTAACATACTTAAAGTGCTTTTATACGCAGAGGGAATTTAGTCCTCAAAATAATCCAGTGGAGTAAGTAGGGTAGTTGGTATCTATCTTGCATTTTGAAAGATCCAAAGTTTACTAAATTAACAAAATTCATATGTGTTAAAAAGAGAAAGCTGGAACCCTCTCTGCAGGTGCAGTGATCTCAGATTGTGAGTGGTAGTCACAAGCCTTTCTACGCTGTCTCCTCCCAGATGCTACAGGCCTGATCTTTTCTCAAGTATTTTAAAGATGAGTTATGTGACTTACTGTATCCAATGCCACATGGCAAAATGAAATTTCTTCTCTGGGTAGAAACCTTGAGAGTCATCATAGAGTGTCTTCATTTCTGTCAGCTGGCCTCATGATAGAGGAAGCCTATGTCAAAACAGATTGTTTCTTAGTTTCATCCTTAAGTATTTATAATAAGAAGAGCACCCCCC
>NDGM010963225.1:0-11179 GCA_002564305.1 Octomys mimax
TGGTCTGTGGGGAACTTTTGATGTTAACAAAGGAGAGTTTCTGTGGTTGCTTGCCCAGGTCAAACTCTGGTGGACTTGTTTTTCAGTTTTGGGCTTGGCTCTGCATGGGTCTAAGGGAGAGAGAGTTTTGGGGCAGGGTGCCTAGAAAACCAAGAGGGAATATTTGAGGCATAGTGCTGGAGAAACTTTGAGTCATGTCCTATCATCACAGACTCCATCTGATAGAAAAAAGGAGAAGAAATCATTTGGCTACTTCCTACTGATTAGGGATACCATGGGGCCATGAGTCTAGAGATTAGGGTGAGAAGTTGTTGTCACTGAAGAGTCTTCTTGGAGTAAGCTCTGGTAGGATTAATGTGAAAGAAGCATTTGATGTCTGATGTAAGTATTGTGGAAGAGGGGGGCTATCATGGACATAATAGCAAGCCCTGTGAGGGGCCCTAGAAGAGGAGTGAGCCAAGGGAAGATGAAGTTTTATGTATTCTGGTGCCACACAGAAACAGTTGTGTGTCCATTTTGTGTTGCTAGTCTGGATGTTCATTGAGTGAAGTGAATTTGGTGCAAGGGAACATGTGAGATTGTGGGAAGAAGGGAGTTGTAAAAGAGAGATATTAACGGCTAAAGGCTTTTGAGGACAGGTGTGTGTGTTATTGGATACAGCTGGGAGAGCCATGAGATCAGGCCTTGGAATGGACATGTACAGCCCACACTTGGTGAGGTTGGTGGTCTGGGTAAGGGAAGTTCTTGAGAGCAAGGAGGGTTGACAGGCCCATGTAAAAGCTAGTGCCAAGTGTCTCACTTAGAAAAAGAAGACCGAGGGCATGGTGAATGATAGGCTTGAGTACCCTCTCCTGCTTGGGGGGCTATTGAGTTCTGTGAATGAAGGGAAAGGAACGTTACAGAACAGAGAGAACTGAATGCCCAAAAGCAATTTAGAGAAAAAGCCTATAATAAAGAAAAACTTTCTAATAGTGGGGACCTTGGCTAAGGCCCATACTAGGACCATTGACCATCCTAATATTACTGCTTCTATTTGAGCTACTAACAAAAACTGAAATATACTGGTTTGGGTCATTTTTGGCTACATTTACCCTTTTTTTTTATTTTCCTAGCCAAGCTTAGCTGCTTGTATTATATGTGATCTTTTGAGCCAAGGCCTGAGTAGAAGCAGTAATATTAGGGCTGTCAGTGGTCCTACTATGGGTTATAGCCAAGGTCTTCCACAATTAGAAAGTTTTTCTTTATTATAGGCTTTTTCTGTAAGTTGTTCTTGGACATTCGGTTTTATCTGTTCTGTAACACTACTCTGCCTAGGTAGCAATTCCTGTTACAGTTCCTGTTGCTTTTGTCTCTTAGAAATAGTTGGTCACTATGATATATACCTTGTCATTATAATGCATAGCAATCAAAGACAGACAATTATTCTACCTCTGTGCTTCAACACCATAAAATCCCACTTCCATGGGCCTTTGACGCCTTGTCAGTGCTCATCTATGTGAAATAAATATGACTCCAAATGCTGATGCCATTAGTGTTTCTATTTGCCATTGCATTTCACAAGTTCATAGATAGGATGACAAACCTAAGAACTCTTCTATGTTCTGGAAGTCTGGGAGTTGGCAATTAATTCCTTCCTTATATCTCTCTCCTTTACCTGCATGAATACTCAGAGAATAAGAAAGTAGCAATTACATGTTGTTACGGTTTCTGTCTAGATGTCTTCTCAAAGTCTCATGTAGTTATAGGTGGGGTTTTTTGAGGTGGATTGATATACAATGTGTTACGCTGAGATGAGAGCTGTGTGATTACCAAATTGTCCACTGATTGGTTTGGCACCAAGTCAATCCCAGTAGCCTACAAAAGTAAAAATGGGGGTAAAAAAAAGCTGCTAAGGTCCTTTGCTTGCTTTGCTACCTTCTGACTTCTATGAGCTGCTTCTCCTTTGCAATGCCAGTCTGACTTGGAGCCACCCAACTGTGGACTGAAACTTCTACAAACTGTGAAGTGAGGAAATCTTTGTCCCTTTGACTTTGTTTGTCAGGCCTCTTGTACTAACAAGAAGAAAAATTTAAATAAGACAGAATTTGGTACCAGTAAATTGAGGTCATTGGCTGCACCTAACCATTTGTTGGAGAAGCCTTTGGAACTCGCTTATGGGAAAAGTATAGAAAGGTTCAACGATTCCATTTGAAAGATAAGTCTTGGTAAACCTTAGGTTGTACTTTATGGGAGATTTTGGTGAAAGTTTAGTAGACCAGAAAGCTCATAGAAATGCTGCTGTTAAAATCCAGGGTCAGAACATTTCTTCTGGGAACAAGGACTTCATTGGTTATTAGACTCCAGGTGTTATATAGTATTGTTTGGCAGAAAGTTTGTCTGCATTTTACTCCTGTCCAAAGGCTGTATTAAGACAGATTAATGATAGAAGACTAATTAATCTGAGAAAAAGAAGTTTTAAGGCAGTATAATGTTGAGGCAGTGGCATTGAAATTATTGGGAACTTCTAGCCAGATTTCTACTGAGAAACAAGAGCACAGCTGAATGATTATAATGTTTTGAGCTTGACCAGGAAGGGGAGCTATGGTAAAGTTTCAGCATAAAAGATGGAACAGAGGAGAAATTAGTTGGTGAAAAGACCAGCAAGAAAAAGACAAGTATTTAAGAAGCACTAGATAAAATGGCCTAAGGACATCACAAAAGTCAACAAGACTTCAGCCTTTTCAAAATCAGAGATGCAAAGATGAAAGACTTTGCTTTGAAAAAGAGGACGAGAGCACCATTTTGTAGAATAGCACCAGCTTAAGGAAGTTATTTCTCAGGATTTGGTTCACAGATACTCAAACCCTTTAAACAAAAGAGAAGAAAGCTTGGCTACTGCTCCAGCTGCCAGTTAACATCAGCCATATGTTGCATGGTGAATACAAGAGCTGTGAGGTCAAGCAAGTTTCTACTCAGATTATGAACAAGGCTTGTGAGGCCAGTTAGTGTTTCACTGAGAGGACTATGTGAGAAATTGTGAGTGTGTGTTTTAAGGTGAAGTGAAGAACTCCAGACTTTGCGTAAGGCTGGAATATAGATCATCCGATGAAAACTGTAAAAATGGAGCAGAGGTGACCCTAAAGAATAACCACAGAAACTATAATCACACCTGTAGTGCCATAGAGGTAGAACCACCCGAAACCTTTGGAATTCTCACCTTGCCATAGATAGCCAGTTACATTGGACATGGAACTAAAGAACTTAAAACTTGTTCTGCTGAAATTTTAATTGCTTTGAGCCCATTCCTTTGTTCCCTCATATTTGTAACTTTTATAATGGTAATGTTTATCTTGTGTCATTATATGTTGGTAGTGTTTAACATCTTTTTATTTGTACAGTGACTCACAGGTAAGAGTTTGCCTTAAATTTCAGAGGAGAATTGGAACTTGTACTTTCTTCCCGTTAGGAGCTTTGTAACTCTTAGAGATGGATTAAAATGCTTTTTCTCATAAAAGAATATATATGAGTCTTTGGGAGTCCAGGGCAAAATGTTATGGTTTGTGTCTTGATATACCCTCAAAGCTTCATGTAGTCATAGGTGGGACAAATGCAGAGGTGGATGGATCTAGAGTGTATGATTCTGGGGTTAACTGAGAGTTATTACTAACTTAGTCCAGCAGATTGATATTACCCTAATCTCTGTAACCAAGATAGAATATAAAAGTGACAGAAAAAGATGATAAAATTTGTCTGATACCTTTTGTCTGCCATGAATGCTTTTTTTTCAATGTTAGCCAGCCTTAGAGCTCCCAATTACAGGTTGAAACCTATACAAATCTCTACAAATTCCCTTTAATTTTGGTGTCAGGCTTTTTTTTTTCCTCAGCAAGCAAAAAAAGTTACTAAGACACGTGTCTTTCAGAATCACTGGTCCATTGGAAAAAAACCTTTGGTCTATTAATTCCTGTTTGACCATTATATTTGCTTTAGTGTGATTATAAATTAAAAGCTGCTTATCATAGGATAAATTACCATGGAAACTTTTCCAACTTACTTTTATTGTAAATATCTTAGGCTCAAACTTCGGCTGATTTTCAAGATTGAACTACTTATCTTGGAGGTCATGTGACATATGTTCCTGTTCTATTTTATGGATTTAATCTGGATATACTATACAAGACAGCTCAGCATCTCCACATTGTGATCTTTGACAGAAAAACATGAGGAAAAAAAGAAAAGAGAGTGGGTTGATTTGATAAATAACTATGAGATAGACATGTTGGGTAAACTTTATATGTTCAAAAAAGTTAATTAACCTCAATTTGAGATGTTTATGATGTTTATTGATATCTAGTAAGCAGAAGAGTCATTACTATGATTTCTTTTTCATTGTTTTCCTGTGTCCTTCCCCTAGTCCTTTAACCCACCACCGTTAGTAAAGGGATAGCACTAGTCTTCCTATAATAGTTGGGTCTAAGCACTATTCCATAGGTTCACCTTGCTTCTGGATAATTACATGAGACCAGTGGCACCACCACAGACCCTGAGAAATTAGATTCAATTGAAAATCTGAATAGGATGTGAGAGGTCCCTCCAGACCACAGATAGACACTATCTATGAATAAATTTCCAGTTGTTTTTTTTTCTAATATCAATTAGGATAACTTTCAACTAGAAGTGAAGTATAAGTACAACACAATAGATTGGGCTGGGGATGTAGCTCAGTGATAATGCTTAAGCCTTGCTTGTATAAGACCCTGGGTTCAATACCTAGCACCACAAAAATAAAATTAAAAAAAGGAAGAAAGACAAAGAGAAAGAGAGAAGGAAAGAAAGATGAGAGAGAGAGAATAAAAAATGTCTTGCTACTTATATAAGTACATATGCATATATGCATTCATTTAGAGATAGAGATTGAACCAAAGACCTTCATACTGAACTATATCCCCAGGTTTATTTTGCTTTTAATTTTGAGATTGAGTCTTGCCAAGCCTATAAATTGTCCAGGCTGCCTTCCAAATTTATAATCCTCTTTTTCAACCTCCCATAGGTCTGGGATTATTGGTATAAGCTATTTTACTTATTATTCTTATTTGTTTATGTAAGAAGACTAAAGATAGGCACTACAATGATGATAATGAAGGTTAATGATCACGCTAAGAATAATTAAGTGGTCACTTAGCACTACATGATAACAGTGAACTTCATGGTGATATGATGAACTGCCTTACAGGAGCAGCCACATTAGTCAAGAGGAGTTGAGAAGGTGTCTTTTAAGAGGAAACTACTAAATGTTTCACACAGAGTGAGTCAACTGATATTAAAAACAACCTCAAGTCTTAGGAAAGACTATTACCATCATAATCCTCAATTAACTATGAGAATAGGCTCTTAATTAAGAACTTAATTAAAAACTTTAAAGTGCCAAATAGCCCAGTGGATTAGAACACCTGCTTAAGCAGGTGCAACAGCCGTGGTTCAATCCCCAGCATGCAGTGTCAGCCTTGCCTGCAAAACATGCTGAGACAGTGACTGACACTGGGCGTGAAGGCACGCGCGCCTGTAATCCCAGCTCTTGGGAGGCTGGAAACAGGCAGATCACTATGAGTCAGATCTAGTAGTGAGACCGTGAACACCCTGTAGACCCTTCCCTATATACTATATATATATATATATATATAGAGAGAGAGAGAGAGAGAGAGAGAGAGAGCGCTATATAATATATTAATATTTTATATCATATATCATATCATATATATTATTAATATGTATAACATAATAATTAATATATATAATGAATATATATAATGTATTTTATATAATATTATATAATATATTATATATATATATATGTATGAACTTTAAAGTGTGGAGTAGATATCAATGTCTCAGATAGGCCTTTGAAAGTAGAAATGCAGTATCAGATCTGTCTCACAGAATCAGAATATATAAGTTTAATAATGCATATCTAGGGTCCCAACAGAAGTCAGAAAATAAACTGAGTAAGAACAGGCAAAGTCCAGAGGCATGTCACAAAGTCCCATAAAAGTATTAGCCTCAAGCTCGGAAAAGCTGTCTTAGTTGATCCATCCAGAGCGATCAATGTGCATGATTGATCACTGTGTAGACTGTACCTGAGTTAGGAGTTGCAATACCACATTTCCTATGGACTAAAATTAAGGAAAGAGTTCAAGCTCACCTATGAAAGTATTGACAATAGATCTCGTGTAATAAAACTGATTATCAACCCTATCAAGATCAATATATTTTTCTTAATAACTGATATCTTCATTAAAAGAGACAATATTGTTGAAAAGGCAACCCATGGAGCTTCTAAATCATAAGAAGTTAATAACCAAATCATGTTTTTGTTTTTGTTTTGTTGTTGTTGTTGTTGTGTGTGTGTGTTTTAGAGAAGGGTCTACACGGTATTCAGGGTCTCACTATTAGATGGGACTCATAGTGATCTGCCTATTTACAGCCTGCCAACAGCTGGGATTACAGGTGCACACCACCATGCCCAGTCTAAAATCATAGATTTTAAAGTGAAACAATAACCACTACAATGTGGCATTAACATACATGTTTTGAAGACAGAAAATTTTAATTCTAGTTCTCAAGATAAGACATACAAATAGCACAAAATTACATTAAAAGATGATCAAAATAGGGTCCTGGAGCTAGCTCAGTAGTCTAAGCACCTGCATATGCAAGTGCAAAGACCCAGATTCAATCCCTGGCTCCACATGCTGAGCCAGGACCACCCTGAGTGCAACAAGCTGGACAACAAGACTAAGCATGGTGGTACATGCCTTTAGTTCTGTAGCACCTCTTTGAGCACCGTGGAGGCTGAAACAGGAGGATCACTATGAGTCCAAGCTGCATGTATCAAATACATAAAAAGATGATCAAAATAAAAAAGTAAAAATAAAACTATTATGAAATGCCACCATATACCCATTACGTTGGCTAAAAACAGCAATAGAAAAAAAAAGTAAAGTAAGGAAGCAAAGAGAAAGGGAGGAAAAGAAAAAAAAGACAGAAAAGAGAAAATAACCATGGTCTGTGAAGATACAGGGGAATTAAAACACTTGTACAATGTTAGTGGCAATATAAAAAGGTTTTGTCCCTCTGGAAAACAGTTTGACAATTACTCAAAATATTTACATTGTATTACAAGAAGATCCATCAATTCCACCTACAAATATGTATTAACAACACATCTAGATAAGATCATTGACATCCATATTCACAGCAGCTTTATTCATAATGACCAAGGATAGGACAACTCCTGTGTTCCACAGAGGGTGAATAGATAGTCAAATTGTATAATATGCCAATGAAACATCATGCAGCCTTAGTACAGAGTCTAGAGTTTCTACAAGGTCTCATTGCATAGATCAGACTCATAGTGATCTTGTTTTCAGCCTCCTAAGCACTGGGATTACAGGCATGTGCCACCAGGCCCAATCTCAGTCACTGTCCCAGCATGCTTTGAGAGTGAGGCTGGTACAGCATGCTGGGTATTGAACCCCACCTGTGTCTGCCTAAGCAGGTGCTCTAATCAGCTGAGCCATCTGGCCAGCCCCATGCAGCCTTAAAAGGGAAGGAAATTCAACATGAGTGAACTTAAGAATATTCATTGCATTTAATTAAATGAAACAATCAGAGAGGACAAATAAATTATTATTTTATTTGTTGGCTGTGCTTGTCACATTAACAGACACAGAAAGTAGACTAGCAGTAACATGAGCTAGAGGGAACTTTTTACAGGTACAACTTCAAATTTTTCAAGAAAAAATTTTGAAGATTGGTATCATGCAATGTGAACATAATATTATTGAATTGCTAATTTTAAATTATTGATTATTTAAAAAATGGTTTCAATACCAATGACACTTGATTTCTTCCTGGAGTTGGAGGACAATTAATCACTAATGATGTAGAAGAAGAAATTTATACTGTAGAAATAACTTCTCACTATGAAGGATGAATTCAGAGAGCAGGATTAAAAGTAACTAAGAATTCATACAACAGAGATAAACCTTAAAAATATTCTGCTAACTCAAAAATCCCATCAAAAATAGCAAAATATTATGAGTTCTTCTTTAGAAAATTCCCTGATAAGGTAAATCTAAAGACACAAAACATTTTAATGCTTTCCTCGGGCTGAAAGACGGAAGGTTCGAGGACAGACATTTAAGAGGTATGAGGATTCATTGAGAGATTTTGAAAATGCTCTCAAGTGGATAATGGTGATAAACTGTACTATATTTTTAATACAGTAAGTAGCACTGAACTGGATATTTTAAATGGAGAAATTGCATGTTTGATTTATATATCAATAAAGCTATACGAAACTATGTTATAGGAATTATATAACAATAAAAGTTGTTCATCATAATTGGGCACTGTTTGTTACTTTTCTTCTTGTAGAGACAAAATATCCAATACCTGTAGCCATGGGATAAAAGTTTTATTTCTCTCACAGTTCATGCAGCTTTCAGTCTATTAACCAGCTGGCTCTGAGGCAGGGTGAATTTGCAGGGAAGAACAGTTCATAGCAGGCAGATCATAGCAAATTAACAATAAGAACAAGTTCATGGTGGGCAGAAAGTAGCAAAGCAACAAGTGAGAGAATTCTATCCCTTTTATTTTATCCAGTCTATTGTGATTAAGGTGATGCCAAAATCAGTGAGTTGGTTTAATAATCACCCACCCTGAATCCCAACATCACACATTCTAAATACAGCCATCTCTAAGAAAACCCAATGACCACAGGGACCTTGGGGGTCTTCTAGACACAGATCATCACATGTACATGAACTTTTCTCACAGATTCAATGTGTTTAATATTATAGGATTCACATCAAAAAAGCCTTAGAGGAAGCACACACTTGGTACCCCGTAGGAGCTCATGAGTTTATTATCAAGGCAATGAGGAACTGAGCTTTACTCCTCATTTCCATCCTACCTAATTTTAACTGCACTGTGTTACATTTTCTAATTTTCTCTAATCTTGGTCCTTCAGGTCTATACAGAATTTTTTTGGAGGTGGGGGGGTGACTCAGCCTGCCCTGAGTGTGGGGCTGGTATAGTATGTAGTGCCAGGGATCAAACAGTGGTCCCCTGAGACTGCCTAACTATGCCTAAGCAGGTGCTTTAGGTCACTGAGATATCTTGCTGGCCTCAAGTCTATACAGAATTTAAACAATCAAAAAGTTATTTGAAGACTAGATTTATAGGTAAAAGATGTGCAAAAGAATGTGGGAAAAAGGCAACTGCAGGGATCGGGTCGATGACCCATACCACATGCTGTTGCACCATCCCCACACCCACGTGAGAATGCTGAGCCGGCCACCTAGACCAGGAGTTGCAATGATATGAGTCAGAAGCTTAATTCTACTGAGGGAGCAAGGAACAAAGAACAGAGCCTACAAAGTAACGGATTCCTGGAGTCAGTGCCCTGTCTGTTCTTTGTTCCTTTACCTGGAAAGTTACCAACTAGAGATATGTGTAATTAGAGTTTGGTGAGTGCTAGAAAGTGATGCAAATAACAGTTTTCTTATGTCAAATTAGTTATGCACATTCCTTAGCCTGTTTGTAGCCCTGAATACGTGTGAAAAGTTTCAATGGCTTGGGGCTCCCTTAGAGTGAAGCTAAACTCAGGGAGAATTCTAAGGCTATATTAATTCAGTCTATCTGTCATTTCCTTTTTTATTTTTATTTTTGTATTGTAAGGAAGGGTCTATAGGGTGTCCAGGGTCTCACTACCAGATCAGACTCATAGTGATCCACCTGTTTTACAGCCTCCCAAGACCTTGGATTACAAGTGAGCATGACCACGCCCAGTCTCAATTGCTGTCTCAGCACGCCCAGGTGCAAGGCCAGCACTGCAGGCCCGGGGAGTGAAGCCCCGACCCCTGCACCTGCTTGTAGGCACTTTAATTCACTGAGCTATTTGGCTGGATCTCTGTCATTTTTTCAGCTCTGATTGATAGCATAGAACAAGGTGTGGTTGTGCATGCCTGTAATGCCTGCTCTAGGGAGGCTGAAAACGAGGATCACTATAAATCTGAGCTATGTAGTGAGATCTTGTGCCAAAAACATTAAATAAAAGAAGAATGTGGGAAAAGTGACAATATTTACTCTTAGAAACTTGCATTATTTTGTCAATGGAGGAATATTTGATTAAAATAAGCCAGGCAGGTTCCCTGAACCTCCCACCTTTATCTCCCATTTCCTGCACCATGAGCAAGTCAGACTGGGGAGCACAGAGAAGAGGAAGAAGGAACTCAGAGGAGAGGAGAACACTAGGTCATTGCAGCAATTTGCATTCAATGGTAGTCTATGAACAGGATGACTTTCAGTGAAATAGGGTGTTGATTCACCAACTTATAGAAGGAGCCGAGGGGGATAACTCAGCAATGATCCTGTAGAGCAGTGCTGGGGGGGAATCCTCAGTGATAGAAGAGTGCAGTTTGTACAGATTTCCTTTCATATTAGAGCTCTTTTCCACAGGCACAGTTGAGAGTTATCGAGGGTTAGAACATAGACGTTCTCTTGACTGTTTAAACTCTGATTTACATCATGATCTCACAACCGGCATACATTTTTGCATGAAAATGTGTATCTACCGAGTATTTGACACCTTGTGAAGACAGTAAGAAGACTAGTTAAGCAATAAGATTATTAGGTCATTCATCTGTGACTAATAGTACTGACGAAGAAAAAAAATAGTTCTCTGGCTCTCTCTAAACTAATAGCGCAAGTGATACGGGCAAGCCTGGAGGGGTTGGGCAGGGTTTTTTCTCTCAGTAGTCATCATCGTCCCTTCAAATCAGAAGTCCCAAGAGAAATAGTGTTGACAGAGAGGTAAAGTGTTTCAGGTTTGGTTGTTGTTTTCTTTAGAAGAAAAAAAATACATAGCGGGTTTTACAGATTTAATATTTCTCGCAAGTCATAACAAAAGAACGGTTTCATGACTGAGATGTTCTGGAAAGTGCTCCATTTTTCTCTTCCTTGATCTAGATTCTTTTTATCCAAAAGATTAGCTCAAAATCCCATTCCCTAACAAAGGTTCTCAGGCCTGTATCTCATTGATCCTCATTTTCTCACAGCACTTTCACGTATACACCAGATTCTAACAATTGATTCATACCCTTTTATAATGTCTTCTTGAAAAGTTTTTTTTTTTTTT
>NDGM010963260.1:0-11385 GCA_002564305.1 Octomys mimax
GGTGGGCTGAGCTGGCCACACACACACACACACACACACACACACACATAAAGAAAAAAAAAAGAGTGTGTCCGGGATTCCTTACCATCTGCACCTGGGGCCTGAAGTCAGCACCAGCAGCCCTGAAGTGGGAGCAGGCGGCGCACAGGAGGCCAGGAGCCTGGGACACACAGAAATGCTGCTTAGAGTGCAGTTCTGATAATCCCAGGGTGGCACTTTCAGATGTGTCTGACAGACATGGAACCAAAAGTCTGTATGGAGCAGCACACCAAAGCAAAGAGGGAAGTCAGGAGAGCAGAAGTGATTTATCATTTATTCTAGCACTGAGAAAGCCAAACTTAACTGGTGGTCACCAGCCCAGGGTCTGAGTTGCCCCAAATGAAAACAGTAAAGTGTTGTACACAGTGCTTCCTCATAAGGAGTCCGCTTTGGCACTGCCAGGGCTGAGTGCCAGACGCTCGGAGCTTGGAGGCAATGGTTTATTGGGTTCACAGTTTGAGAGCTTAATCCACAGCTAGCTGGTCCCAGGCAAGAACAGCACAGCTAACGGGTCTGGCAGAGGGAAGCGTCCTGCTCTCAGTGTCATGGGAGCAGACCAGTGCGCGAGAGGCAGGGGCCGGGAGCAGGCTGCAAGGTCACGTCGCACGCGCCCCCCAGACTGAGCTGGCCCTGTGCAGGGCTGTCTCCAGGCAGCTTCCAAGTGCAGCAAGTCAACAACTAAGCTTAGCCACACAGCAGATGACAGCGAGCGCCTGCCGTGTTACAAGGTTACTCAAATTCTACTCGTTAGTTTGTTGTCCTTCTAAGTTGAGACTCCAGATAGGGACCAGGTGGTAATATCATCTATGTGTTCTTCGTTTATACTTCTGAATGAAGGTTTTTATATTTATAGTGGTAGAGTTTTCATCAGCACTGCTGAATATATATTCTATACTATGTTCATTGGCACCAAGTGACTGTCTCTGAGAAATAACATATAGACAGTGATTTGTATCCAACTACCTAAATATCTACTAAAATAACTAATGACTCGGGGCCAGGGGGATGGCTCAGTAGAATAAGCGCTTGCTTCCTTGGCAAGCACAAGGACCTGAGTTCAATCCCCGGTTCTGCCAAAAAAACCCCCCAGAAAACCAATGACTCTTCTTGAATATAAATTCTAGCATCTCCTTGTTCCATATAGTTCTGATCAGTTTTGTAATTGTCCATTTATTAAGAATATTTTCTGTATTATGAAATTAAAACTGTGAATTTAGCATTATTAAACTCATTGTTAGCTTGACAGAAAATTCATATTCAAATAGTAAGAGAATAAAAAATAAGCAAAACAGTTTTCGTGGAAACATACTGTGCGTGCATAGGCTATGCTTTGTATACTAAGCAATAATTATATGACCTTTCTTATTTCAGTTACTAGAGACTTGTGAATCAGTTGGAACTTGGAAAATCTAGGTGTTCTATAAAAAGAATTTCGCGAGGTGCTTTCCAGGCCAGTGAACGTATTCGAGGTGAACAAGCACGTTCGTTTTCATGTTACTCACGCTGTTCCTCGCAGTTCGGCACGTAGGAGAGAGACCGGTGCTCGGCCTCCCAGGGCGACAGCGTGAGGCGGGAGTGCTGCCCAGAGGCTGAGTCTCCCTGCTCCTTCCTCCTCTCACGGCGGCCACCCTGCGGCGTGGGGGAGGCTTGGAAGCTGCCCAGAGGGGCCCGCTGTGCCCTTGCTAACCCTGAGCATCCTCCACGTTGCTGTGTGCTCTGTTTTAAATGTTCACCTTCCCAAAGGGGAGAGCTCATAAGAGGACGGTGACAGCAGCGGGAAGCTGTGATTTCTGCCATGCGGGGAGACCTGAGGACGTTTTAGCAAACAGGAGAACGCCGAGCTGTTCCTCAGTGACTCTAGGAGAGGCCCAGCAGACAAGGGGGTGCTGGTCTTCTAGGGGTTCTCTGTGCTGACAGGCACGAACGGCAGAAAGATGCTTAGTGATATTCAGCTATCTCCATAACCATGATGTTTTCTATTTGCAGCTTTATTTCACAGAGAATGGAAGCACTAAATGGGTATTTGAGCTAGGAGATCTGTCCCATTGCATTGGCGCCTGGAGAATTTAAGTAATGTTTTCTAGAACACAAGTTGCGTCAGAGTTGGAGCTCAAGTCAGGTTTATTTCAAGCCCCATGAGTACGGCCGTGTACTTTCCTGCTGCTGGTCAGAACTGTAGTCAACCCCTCACTCTCAGTTGTGGCCTAGAAGATAACTGAAGGGTGGGAGGGTCATTGCCTCAGGTTCATGCAAAGCCAAGAACAGGTCAGTGCCCGTCTCCTGCAAATCATTGGTTTGCAAAGACCAGATAAAAAGTAGATTGAAAATTCCCAAATCTTGAAGTAGGTAGTAAACAGAGATCCCTTTGCCGAGTGTGAAAGATGCCTTGCATAGCTTTCTTGATCATATGTGATTGGTCACAGTTAACTGTTCAACCCTGTAAGGTTTTTTCCATGCTTGGCGGATAGCATTGCTGAAATAGAATACATTGTCCTTTGTTTAGGAAAGCTTCTATACTCAGAAGCAATATAAAATAAATATTTTACATATACCAAGTAGTTAAAATGGGAAGACATCTGAATTTGTAGAGTCTCTGTAGGGGTAATTGCTTGGGTGCTGCTGACACTGTTGACTTAATCTGTAGTTAAGATCAACTGGAACGGTTACAATTCAACCACCTATTAAAACAGAAATAAATACCTTGAGACACTCAGTTTGAGAACTTGTTCCACGGAAAAAGAAATTATAAATCACAATTAAATACAAGTCCAGAAATTTAACTTGATGAGCAATGATGTGAACAATACTTCCTTTTTACCACCAGAGGTCTTCCAAAGACCTGGAATAGCTACAGTGTTGCCAACAGGATGAAAAATCTCTGAAAACTGTACTGGCAGAAATTACTAGCCTGTAATTTCTCAAGATGATAAGGATTATTGTTCTGTAGTCTTAAGAGTAAGCGTTTCTGCTAGCTAGAATTCAGGCCATGCAAACAGCAAAAGCAGCCCAGACAACACGCAGCAAAACCCACCAAAACAAAGTTACAATGTGTCATTTTGTGATTTGTGTTTGTGTGCGCCAAGTAACCTGACTTTACTTTTAAATTTAAAGGTTAATAGACACTATAGGCTGATCCCGCTTGCTTACTCTAAAGCATTAAGTGAAAGCAGGAACGGTTTTTGTTTTTCTTTCTTTGAACATAAATAAATAGCTGCCTGCTTATCTTTCAAAAAGAACAAAAGATTTTACAAGAATTGATAACCCTTGTAATAGTCCACAGGATAATCGGGTTCCCTCCCTTGTTCACCTCTTTGGCACTCCTGTTGTGTATTTGCGTCACTGTTTACCGAGGGCCGCTGGGCACCTGCTGTCCTCACTGAGTGATGTCAGCACAGAAGCTGACTCACCGGAGGTCGCTGTTCCCAAGAAGTTCAGTGAAGGAGGGGAAAAGCGAAGAGCTATACCTCAGCTTTATGAGCGTCACATTAGAAAGATGACTGAAATCAGGGCCCTGGGGACACAGGGGCAAGGACCTGCGTCAGGGAGATCAGGGGATGTTTTGGCCTTAAGGAGGGAAAAGAGCTGGTTAAGGAAAGGCAGCTGGAGCTCCGTCGCTGGGCGGGGTGGTGTTTTGTGGAAGAGAAGGACTGAGCGAGCAGGGGCGTGGGGAGCAGCACCTCTGGGTGCCGCAGACCTGCAGGTCTGCGGGCTCGGAGGACAGGAGGTGAGAGACTTGCCTTTGGCTGTTGTCGGGAGGAAGGGGGCACCAAAGCCGAAATATAGAAATAATGACTCCTATTTGTTGTTTCAAATGTTAACCCTACGAAAATGCAAAGTGGCTCCCTGAGGAGGGGCACACAAGCGTCATGGGACAAAGTCACAGCGAGCTGCAAGTCACCCTTGCAAGGCAGTCCACTGCTTCCCTTTTTATTATCGAGTTCCCCTTTGCTTTCACAAACATCTTCAATTCTCCTTCTTTCCCTGCCTGTGACAGATTATCTGATCCAGCGTCTGCCACGTTGGCTATCTGGATTTATCAAAAAAATTGACTAACCTCTGATTATAGATGATGCTACCTAGTGTAACTTTATTAGTACTTACAAAGTTACCATTTAATAACTGTTCTTTTGGGAGAATGATGTAACCAGATATATTATACCGTGAACCTTTAAAATCTCCATAAAAAATGGGACATTTTAGGTCAGGCATGAGCTGAGATATATGTCATCTATTTATAGATGTGTATATGAATATAAAGATATACTGTTAAATAAGCAAAACCGATGAAACATAGATGAGGTAAAGGACATGCAATGAGCAGAATGAATAGAAATTTTAGCCACTAGCTACTGGGCTGTCCCGCGACTGCTTTTAAGCTTTCGTTTTACATTGCTTACTATCATTTTCTCAGCAAACAAAAGTTGTAGTGAGTTAGTACTGCCGTGGAAAGTTGAGACAACCCATGTGTTTTAAAACAGGGAAGTTCCACCAGGGTCAACAAAGGTAACTTTTTCGCCTTCCCTGTGACTGGTGTTTGCGTCGTTTGTTCCTGATATTAGAGCAGCAGGTCCCTGATGGAACCCTTTGGCACGGTCCCTTTCATTTTGTTGTCCTTAGGTTAGAGGGACATCATTTTACACAGACACTACCACTGTGTCCTGGTTAGACCCCTGAGGCTGTCCTTGCAGGAGAAAACTCGCCTAAGTAGATCTTTTCTATTGGTCGCATGAGCTTTTGAAGCAATCTCGATTAGTGATTATGAGCTGATTTGCTTTGCACAGGAAAGAAGTCGTGGTGTGCTTTTGATGTCACCATGACATTACGGTGAAGACACCCTCTAACTTAACACTTAGAATAATTTCTGTTCAGTGCTTGTTTCTTCAAAAAGCAAACTTGATTTTAGCTTAACGGAGGAGTCACACTGCTCTGAAGAGTCTCTAGACTCGACGGTGGCACCTGCGAGACGATGGTGGTGAAGAATAATTCAGCGAGGAGAGATGCGAGCGCTGCAGGGCATGCAGTCGGCCCGGAGGTGTTCTGGCGAGAGCCCCAGGTGGCTGCTTGTTCCCTAATCGTGTGCGGACTCGTGGGATAGCTTGACAAGCGCTGAATGTGTCCCCGGGATGAAGCACTTTGTGTTTCTTTTGCATAAACAGGACAGCATTTCTTTTTCATTTTTATAAAAGTTAGCATATAGATAACAGCTAAGGCATTTCAGGGCATGATAGAAAATTATGTTTTATTCCTCTGGGTAAAATGCGTAGGTCAACCTGCGTATCACCACGTGTGAATCCTCGCAAGCCTTGGCGCCGTTGCAAGTCCTCTCCGGGGTGCTCCCGCCCAGATAGCTCGGTGGCCATGCTGAGAGACAGGAGCCTCCTTCACCATTGGCAGCTCCTCGTACTGGACCCAGGAGACCTTCGCTGCTTTACGTCCCTGGCCTGCTCACCTCCGTGCCTTTCACAGCCTGTCACAGGCCTACACATCATTCCGAGCCAAGTTCAAGGCCTGTCACATCTGTGAAGATGACTTAGATGACAGGGCCCGCTGCGCTTTCTCCTTTGTCTGGTCGTGCATGACGCTCCTTACCGACCTCACCTGTCGGCGCTACGTCATGCTGACCAGCCTTGCCCTTGAGTTCCTAGTTGTACTGTTGGCTAGCGACTTCGTGGGTCATTGGCTAGCCACTCATGGTATAGTGCTCGCCTTATGGTGCTGTGCACATTGGTTTTCCAAAGATGGTGCAGGCAGCATTCATATGGAATTCATGAAGGATTTTTGATAGTTATCATCTCAGGGTACATGTACAGGGTTCTCTTTCATAAGAGTATGTATCATTAAGAATGGCCTAAATTGTTGCAATATGTAGAAATGGCAGGCCACACTTTCTGAATTTTCATTGATTGCATATGGATTGAATATTCTACAGAAGGCAGCGCAAGCCCAAGCAGTTTCTGCCTTTGTGATTTTTGTGGAGCTATACTAGAGGGAGAGGTGGGGGATTTTGTAAATCTACCCCATATTGCTTTTTCCACGCAGCTGCTGGAAAAAACAGAGCTTGCTATTTTGTAGACATCGCTAGCTCCTTAGGTGTGGCGTTTGCAGCCCGTACTCAATGAGTCCATCATTTGACCTCTGAATCCTGGTCTCTTGTGCTTTCACTCCATTCGCTTTACTCCATTTTAGAAAAACAATCTTCTTGCTATGGATTTTCTTCTAGGTCGAAATTTACTTCAACAGCAGTCAGACTCTTGGAGCTGCAAAAGGGCCTTAAGGCAAAATTCACCCCGACTCCATCATTCCACTGAGGAGCACAAGGCTGGCGCGCTGGTTCGTGTGAGACGTGGCCCCTGTCCCAGCCTGCTGGTGTGCTGTGACAAACTGCTTTAGTACAATGCTCAAAGCATTTACCAAGTCAGTGACAGTTTTGGGGTGTTTAGCGTGCTGCCTGATCTGAAGCGTCAGTGTGAATTTACTCTTTGAAATTGTATTTTAATATAAAAGCCAGGAGAAACAGACCCGAAGCTCAACGTGGGCTCCTGGATACTGCTGTGCTTCAGGACTGGCCGGGCCTTCTCTCCAGCGTCGCTTCTACCCACTTCCTGTGTTCACTGTGGCTCTTGCAGTACTCTCCCCACGAGGCTGTGCTTTAGCCCCCTGCGCACTTGCATTTGGAATTCTTCTTTCATCTTCATCATCTGGAAAAGTCCAACTCGCCATGCCTTGACTTAACGTGCCTCAACTTTGGCCGTACCTCCCTCGCCTGGGCAGAAGAAGTCTGCCCGTGCCATTGTACTAATGCGTCTGTGCCTTTACTGCGATGCTTACCTAAAGTTTACTGAGTTCTTTCTTCATTTGTTTCTTCCTCCAGACCGAATGCTCTTGAGAGCCAAAATATTATTTTAATTATGTTACTGTCTTCCCTAACAACGTAATTCTAGACACAGTGCAAGGCTGCGAAAGCATTCTCTGTAAATAAATTCTTCTCCTTTATTCTCCCTTAAAGCCCATTTCATTAAATAAATACCACAAACTATTAGCAGCCGTTCTATCTAGTTGGATTTTGTCCAGTCCTAAAATGCAAAGGTAATGCTTTATTTTTGGTGTTTTTTGTTTTATGTTACTTTTTAAAAAAACTAATAGAGATGGATTCATGTATCTCCAATCAAAATGTCTTGGCTGGTTATCATTATGGCTAACATTAAATTGGCCATCTGGTGAATCAAGAATTAGCTGACTATTGCTTATAATCAGTATAAAAATAAATCAGTGACTATTATAAATGATTAAACTTTACCTCATATTATGGGTGGATCTAAAGGTAGATCTAAGTGGTGCGTATGTGTGTGTGTATCTATCTCTATAGATTACATTTTCCATAAAGAGATGTTTTTTTCTTCACAAATAATAAGAGAAGTAAAGCAAGATGTGCAGTAGTGAATGTAATTCATCTCATTTACTTAGGAGGACAAATGTCATCAGTGTGCCCCCAAAATACGCATGATTAGTAAGATTTGGAGCCCCAGAGAAGGTGCATTCCGGCGCAGCCAGCATTACATAATGTCCAGCTGCTTGCAATTAGTCAGTATTTGCAGCCGTGGTGGTTTGTTTCATATACTTTAGAGAAATAAGGCTGCAGTAACTTTCTGTGTGTTACCTGAGTAAACAAAACGTTGATGCATAGAGGCCGACAAGGCAGCATTTTAATTAATACTTGGGAGTTTCTGTTTCCCCCAAGTCTGGATCAGTCGGACTTTGGTAGGAGTATTCATGCTCGGCTCGGTGTTTGCATAACCATTTGTAGCTGCATAAGCCATGATTGGAAGGACGCTTCGGGGTTTCGCTGGCTTCTTAAGAAAGTCCCAAGTGGCGCGGAAGGTGAGAGCTGAGGTGCCTGAAGACGCAGCCCTCTCTGGAAGCGATATTAAAGGGGTGCCCTATTTTCTGTTTTCCATTTCAGCAAGAATGAAGACCTCCCAGCGTCTCAGCACCCCCAGAAGACCAGATGTCCTGGAGTGGGCTTCAGCCCAGCCCTCTGCTCCTCAGTCAGCCGGCCCTGGGGTTCAAGCCTGCAGGAGCTTGTGCGTTCCCGTTACCCTCACAGAGCAAGTCCATGTCAGCATGTTGTGAACGCTTCCGTTAATGAGCCTCATATGAACTCTCTTCCCTTTCCTTTTTATTTTTTGAAGGTGCAACACTTCTTTGAGAAATCATCACATTTTATTCCTGGGAAAGGCATACGTCATAACCAGTTAAATGTTCTACAAATTTACCATGAACACCTTCAGTTCATCTGAGTTACTGTTACATTTGAGTAGAAATTCTCCCTCTTGTGCTGAGGAAGCGAGTGTCTATGAATGCTTCTAAAACAGAGGAGTAGAAAGAGGCTCTTGCTGAAACCAGAAGAGTGCTGCTGAGGGTTCCCTCATCCGAGACTATGGACCCTAACTCCGTCAGCTTATTCTTTCTGCCCCCTTCTAGTAATTTCAAAGCCTCCCCTGCCCCATTAAAACATCACAGAAATCACGAAAGACTAGTGCAGTCAGACACGTTCACAAGGAGCAGACTCGGAGACTGGAGTTTGGGAGGCTCATTAGGATGCTCTTGGGCCATACTAGGAAAGGTGGGTAAAGTAGTGCTCAGCGGAAGACGACCTTTCGTGCAAGTGCAGCGATGGTGGTAGAAGATGTTACAGGAAGCGCTCCATGTGGGTTGGCTTTTCAGAGCCATTGCCGTCCTCATGCAAAGTTCCAGTGCTTTATAATCCTACACCCACCAGTCATTAGATGCAGACTGCCTTGGGGAGGAGATGGCTGTGGGTCTGTCTACTATCTTTTTTTTTTTTTTCCATAATTTTATTGAGCAACAAACAGCAATGAGTTTCAAGCCAAATTGGAAGGACAGTTTCAATAATTAACATATTGCATACATTCTTCCTAGTGGCTGTCTACTATCTTTAGCCAACATCAACTCTCAAAAAGGAACTAAAACAGATCTGCCGACCACCAATGCTCCCAGCAATGGGGAAAATGAAGAAGTAAGTGCACAGGTCCTAAGCAGGAAATCTGGCATTGAAAGACGCTTGCGTATTTGGTAGAGCACCTGTCATCTCTAAGAGATGGTTAACGAGTGTTGTGATATTAAAACTAATTAAGCTAATTGCTAATGCCTGTAAGTGGTGGATGACATCCAAACTATTCTATAGAATGGTTATCTTTATCTTTAAATATCTTTACAAGACCCAGCATCTCATCTCCCACTGAGATGGCGGGGAAGTTTTATTCAAGATTATCATTAGCTTTAATGAGAATAATTTGTACGGAACACCATGTGTTAGTGAAAGAATAAAAACATCCCCACATGCTAAACTTTGAGCGCCACTTTGATTATCTCAGCCTTTAAGTTAATACAAAATTATTCTGTTTGTGGAGATTTTATAAAACTTCTATTAAAGAGTTTTTATATGTTCCAATGAATAGTGGATTTTCCAATATATTAGTATGAGATAAAAATGTTTGAAATGTTTCTATTAATGTAGATTAGAAAACACAAATAAGGACAATTATTTTATTGAATAAAATAAGGCTGAATTAAAAGGATAAAATAGATCTGTTTTGAAGTTCTTCAGGGTGCAGAAGAAGATAGTAGTTGAGGGGTTTGAATTTTGATGTTTATTAATGTAATTATGGCCACATGAAAATAAAGCCAGATGTTGAGTGAGTATAAAAGAGCGAGAAAAGGATGTAATTGGATCATACAAGTGAAATTTACTACTTGAGTGAACAGGTCAATTTGCATTTAATACTAAAAGATCAACTGGTATTTGGACGAGCGTTGGTAACAGATGGATTGCGTCTGTAGTCCTGTTTCAGTCAATGAATAAGTAGCTGACAGATGCGCTCATGCTGCCGAGCCATTACGTGAATCAAAACATCTAGGTTTATTTCTCGCATCTTCGAGATTTACAAATTGCAATTATAGTTAGTTCTTTACATAAATTGCCTTAAATAAATCACTGAAGATTACAACTTAGGATGTTAGTAATGTTTTCACTACAGTTAAACCCTCCCTTATGGTTTGTTTTTTCAATAAAAGAACTTGTCTTGATCTATACTGAATCTGTTCCTTAATCCATGAGAATGATGATCTCACAAAAATGAATATTTAGACATGATTGTTAATTTTTATGGCAAGAGACAAAGCTGCATGAGACACTAGATAAGGAGAAGTGATCAGACAGTCGTATTCTTGTTAATGTTTTGCTTATTAACGAACCCTGTCTCCACAGAATTTTATACTAAATACATAAATTTTGTGAAGTTAGTTTACTCTTTAGGTGCAGGTCATAAATTTCACCTACTTTATGTTTCCCTAAAGAAAAATGGACCCTAGACAATGTATTACAACTCTATACCCAGGTTCGGAACTTGTGGTTTCATTTATTAATACCAATTGTATTGATAAAAATTTGAGAGGAAAATAAAATATCTTAAAGTATATGTTGGAAAATGTTTGTTAAATTCAACTGACAAAAATGTTCCCTTATTACTGTATCTACAAAAGAAATTAAAATATTGAACAAAATGTGAAAACATAAGAAATATTAGACAAGAATCCCCTGAAGCAGAACCTTCCGGGGAGCTGAGAGCCGAAGACCTGAGTCACCCACAAACTGTTCCAGTCCACAGGAACAAATGTGGGATGCATTTGTAGGAGATTCTTGGTATTTCAGTGCCAGGTAGCATGGATTATGGCCAGGGCACAAGCCTGCCAACTCTAAATTCTCTAAAATGAAATGCATAAAAATAAAACACAAACATTCCAGAAAATTTGTAGAATTAGATATGTTAATCCAACAGTTGATAAAATGCAAGATTGATTTGAGATTGTAAGCCAAAAGGAAGGAATGATAATACACTCTCTATCACTTATTAGATTAAAATCCAGGCAACAAAGAAGGAAAGAACCTCTATTGTAAGAAGTATTGACTACAAATACTCTGCAGAGTTGAAGATAAATGTTTATTCTCAAATTTGGGGAAAATCAAATCTCTAGAAAGATAAAGCAACTCTAGAGCTAAGCTGAGTATTCTGAACTACAGAGCTTCAAAAGAGAAAGTGAGAAGACACTAAACAAATGACAGACTATTTGCAAAGATATGTAATGGAGTGAATATCAGATTTTTTATTAGGAACAATAAACACATGACAGCAATGAAATTTGATATTTTCAAATAGCTGGCAATAAAATTTATATCTTGCTAAACTATAATCCAAAATTAAGGATTAAGGGGCTGGGGAGATGGCTCAGTGGAATAAGCGCTTCCCTGGCAAGCGCAAGGGCCTG
>NDGM010963263.1:0-13233 GCA_002564305.1 Octomys mimax
TTTCTCCAAGTCCTACTCAGCCTTCTCACCTCCCCTGCAGGGTCTATACAAGCTGTAAGCTCAAATGAGCATTTAACCTTTTAGAGCCTCAGTTATGAACAGATAAAATGAGACACTAGGAAACCAAGGGTCTGGGTCCCACTCCCCCCTCCCTCCTCTGTGGCAGGTGGCTTACCCGGTAGTCACTGGAGGTGACATAGAAGATGGGCAGGAATGCCAACCAGATGATGCAGGTGGTATACATGGTGAAGCCAATGAATTTGGCCTCGTTGAAGTTCTCTGGGCACTTGCGGGTCTTGAAGGCGTACAGCGTGCAGAGCGCGATGAGGAGCACGTTGTAGGCCAGTGAACCGAGCATGCTTGCATCACGGTGGTTGCAGCGCAATGTCACCACCTCTCGCCGTTCAGGAGCTGTCTCCTTGCCGGTGCCTGGTGCCTCTACCACCAACCAGGCAGCCACGATGAGCAGCTGGCCCGAGATAAGTGCCAGGCAGATAGCCACCTGCGAGGCAGGACTGATGAAGCGTGGCCGCTGGGCCCCCTCCCGGGCCCCACCGAAGATGCGCGCAATGCGGTTGGTCTTGGTGAGCAGGGCTGAATAGCAGACGGAGAAGGCAGTGCCCAACCCAAGGCGCCGTAAAGTGCACACGGCCGTGGATGGCTTGGCAATGAAGATGAATGTCATGCAGTAGCAGAGAAAAACACCACCCAGCAAGATGTAGCAGAGCTCCCGACCAGAGGCTTTAACCACAGGTGTGGCGTTGTGCCTCACAAAGACACCCAGCACAAAGAGAGTGGCTAGGGCACCCAGGCAGGCAATGGTGACAGGTCCCACGGCCCAGGCATCACCCCAACGGATGTACTCCTGAGGCAGCTCAAAGCAGCCAGTCAGGCTGGCATTGGGCCAGTAACCGAGCCCACAGTCTGCACAGGTGAACTCGTCCAGCCTGTACTCGTAGGGCTGGCAAGGGATGCAGAGCCAGCAGCACACCTCACCGGGCTGCACGCTCTTCACCTCGTGCTGGAGGCAGGGCTCACTGCAGCGGGAAGCAGGCAGGGGGCCAGCCGAGGGGGTGGCCCAGGGAATGAGGCTGGTGTCGAGGCTCAGGCCTTCTGCCCAGTAGCCCACCTTCTGGTAGCGGTAGCGCCCACTGCCTGCCCGCAGGTAGGTGAAGATGTTGTAGCGGCCAATGCCATCACCAAAGCGGTCGAAGCGCACCTCGGTGTCAGTGTCAGCAGGGCGGAAGGGGGCTGGGATGGAGAAGGCAGGGAGGAAGGGTTGGACCGGTGGGTTACTCTGATGTGACTTCAACCCTCACAGTCACTTAGAGCTAAGACAACTGCTAGCTCTTCTAATTCTCGCCCCAACCTAAAGCCCATCCCTCCCTAGCCTGCCTTTTCTTTCCTTTCTTTTTCTTTCCCATCTTTTCTTCTCTCTCTCTCCGTCTCTCTCTGTCTCTGTCTCTCTCTCTCTCTGGCAAGTACTGGAAATCAAGCCCAGAGTGCTTTACCACTGAGCTACACCCCCAGCTCTTTATTTTGAGGGAAAGTCTTGCTAATTGCCCACATGAGACTCAAACTAGCAATCCTCCCGTCTCTGCCTCCCTCATTGCTGGAATTACAGGCATGTGCCACTATGCCCAGCTCTGGCCATTTCTCTAAAGGTGAGGTTACAACAAATTCTTACCACTAAACTCCAACATCAGACCTCAGCCCTTACCAATCCTAAGCCTCAAATGTAACCCTAGCCTTAAAGGCTAGGCCTGTACTTGTCCATAGTGACTTACTAGACTCAACCTTACATAGTCTCAGACACATTCTAACCTGGTCCTCAACCCCTAACTTTATCCCAACACTCACCACGGCCCTCCCCGGATGTGACAATCCATTAATATACTGCTGTTAACAACACCCTAACTCTAGCCACCATCAGCCCTAACCCTGATCCCAGTGCACACTGAATCTCAAATGCAGCACTCACCAGCAGCTGTGCTTTCCACAGAAACGTCCCAGCCACTGTCCACCCTGACTCCGTCATGTGCAAACCTCACGCTGCCCAACCAGGCTCACGAGCCAGGCCTATATCCATGTATAGGCCCACTGAGAACTCGGGGTTCAATCAAATGCCACAACTAAGGCTCCATGGATGAGTACTGCAGCCTGAATCCAAGCCCAGGTCCAAAGCCCTTTCCCCCACCCAGCCTCAAAGTTCTCAATATCTAAGTCTAGCCAGCCTAAATTCAACCCATGCCCAGCTCTGACCCCAGACTCAAACCTCAGTCCCCACACTGACTCTTTAGCACTGAATGTCAGTCTTACTGGAATTACAGTTGGCACAAGTTCCACAGCTTCAGTTGCTCAACTCAGAATCCAATTTTTTTTTCTTTAGTTTAGGGTCTGGCTAAGTAGATTACACTGTGCTTTAACTCACTATGTAGCCTATGCTCACCTAGAACTGGAAACCTTCCTGCCTTAGCTTCCTGAGTGCTGGGATTACTGGTGTACACCACCATGCCCAGTCAAAAATACTGTTTAAAAAATCACTTAGACCATAGTACTTGGGTCTATACCTAATATGCACAGACTTATTTTCTTGTCATTGTGCCTTTAACAACACAATGTACCAACTATTTATATAGCACTTACATTGTATTAGATATAGTAAATAATCTAGAGATGAATTAAAGCATATAGGAAGACAGGAGGTTATACACAAATAAACCATTTCATAAAGAGGATGAGCCTCCTCAAATTGTGGTATCCATGGAGGTCCTAGAAACAATCTCCACGGATACTGAGGACAACAGCTCTCTTGGTCCCAACCCTATGCCAGTGCCTCCAAGCTCTGTCAGCCCAGGTGGCCTCTCCCACACTTCCCAAAGCTGAATGATGATTCTGAAACACTCATTCTTAAAACTTAAGTTTTGATCTGAGGATAGTATGGATGGAAAATCAGGATTAGATTTTCCCTAAGTAGAGTTTCAACTGACACTGGCCCTCAACTCACCCTGATTTGGACTCCTGCTCCCTGAGAATGGGTTTGTGGTGCCCTGGCCTCTGCTGTCAGCAAGGGGAGTCAGGAGAAAGAGGGCAAGGCCCAAGGAACCAGAACACACCCAAGCAGTAAGACCAGGCCAGACACTGCCTTCTGGAAGGGGCTCAGTGGGCAGAACCACAGTCCCTGCCCTAGCTCTGACACCAACACCCTGCTGGAGCCCTTCACTTTCGCTATGTTCCATTTCTTATCCAAGTAATGGAACATGAAGGCCCGCTCCCCCTATCCTCTGAGGGCCAGCAGGTGGATGGATACCAGCCAGCTCCATTACCATCAAACTTGACATTGAGCACGAAGTCTTTGTAAAGGCGGCGCCCGTTGACAGGTCGCATGGCATCGCAGAGATGGGTGGTGTTAGGGCAGAGGGTTTGGTGCATGTTGTGCAGCGCATGGGCCATAGCATACACTGCATTGACCACAAACATGATCTTGGATTCTTGCTCAAAGGGCACAGCCCGTAGGGAGTGGGTAGCACAGTCTCGCTGCCGGAAGCTGCAGCGGAATCTCTGCTCCCAGAACTCACGGAACCAGGGGTTCCGGCTATTATTCCATGGGTCCAAGCTCCGGAAGTAGGAGGCAAAGTCGCTGATGGGGTAGGAGGCCAGCTCAATGGTAATGGCACCCTCGGCTGCCCCCTCACTACCTTCCACAACGCTCTCCAGAGCCCCCCAGCCATCACTAGCCACCCAGGTGAAACTGGCGTTGAGGCGCTGGCTGGCAGCAAGCAGTTCACGGGCATCCTCAGAGCGGGTAAACAGGACAGCAACATGGGCACTGGGTTTCTGCAGGAGGGCTCGCACCACGCCCTCAAAGGCAGCTCGATTCATGGCACGGCCCACCTTCTCCGAGGTGGCCACACAGATGTTGCGAGCACGGGCCTCTATCTCAAAGGCTTCTATCCCTGTCTCACCATAGTCACCCTCAGAAGCCACAGTGGACACGTAGGTCCAGTTGAAGAAGCGGAGGATCTCGGCCATGGCCTTGGCTTGGAAGAAGTCAGGGGGCACTGTGCGGGCAAAGTAGTCATAGCGAGACTTGTCGCTCAGCTTGGCACTGGTGGAGGCATAGCTGATCTGCGGGATCTGAAATAGCCGCAGGAGGTTGGCCACCTGGTTAGGGAGTGGGTAGAGAGGGCAAAGATCAGAGACCAGGTCAAACAACCACTGGAGACAGATGAACCTCCCACCTCTAGCAAAACTGGGGATCAAGTGTCTGTAAGGCCAGTGCAAAGGTCCACTGTCTCTAAAGCCTCTCATCTAAACTTAATGAGTTTTCTACTTGGGGTTTTTGTCTCTTCCCAAGAGCTGAGAGTGTAAGACCAGTGCCAAGCCCTGGGGTTCTGAAGCAGATGCATGGCAGGGGAAGGTCTGGGGTAGACAGAAGTTGGCACCTAGTTGCACCAGGGACAGAGGGAAGCACTAGGTGGTATCAGGATGCCCAGGCTCTCACATTCTGACCTTGCCTGGAGGTAGGAAACACTTCCCCAGCATCAACCCTGATGGAATGATGGGGAAAAGGGAAAGCCTCCCAAGAAAAGACACAACCAAAAACCCAGTCCCCACGGATATTTAAGTGTGGCATTTAAAAGAAAAAAAAGGTCTCTGCTCTACCACTGACCTGCCTGGCAGCCCAGCTCCTCCCCTCCCATCCTGAGGTCATGTGAGGGGAGTCCAGCAAAAAACATGTAAAGTGATGAGTAAGAGAAAGCAGAATACAGCCACAGGAGAGGTTTAAGTCCTCTACTACTAACTGGAATGTAGGGTCTAACAGAGACAGTATAAGGTGCTAATGCTCTCTCCCTCACTCTCTACCTCTGTATCCCTAGAGTTAGAAAAATCTCTTTGTGTCTCAGTTTTTTTATTCCTGCCTTATACTTCTGAGCAGACAAAAAGTGGTAATGCATAGGAGACCACAGTGCCTGGCACATAGAAACTGATAAGAACTGGGAGGGCAGGAAGGGGCAGGAATGAAGAGGAATCATGGACAGGTGCAATCTAAGGGTGAAGGGCTGGGCCTTGTGCTGTCCAGGACAGGGAAAGCAACTTGATGCTGAGGTGTAGGCCCTACTGTAGCAAGCAGGAAGCTTTGCATGGGAAGGAGGTAACAGCTGTTGCAGAAAAATGCAAGGGGTCACGACACAAACCGAGGGCAAAGGTGCTGAGACAGCTCCCTGAGGCCCCTAAGACAGCAGTGGTAGAAAGCTACAAACCCGCCCCTGCCCCAGCCAGGGCTGCAGATGGCAATGTTGACACAGCCACGCCTATAGCCAGGACTAGCAAGAACAGACAATCCAGGACTCTCCTACCCCACAATCCCTACTTCTGCTTCATTTCTCCAAAGGCACTGCCTGCTTCTAGCCGAAAGGAGGCTAAGGTCCCATCCAAGGCCTCCCAGTCCTCAGTCTGTATCACATGTCAGGCCTCAACGTCCAGCAACCTGCCCTGGGCACCAGCAGGTAAGGAATTGAGCAGGAGCTAGGTCCAGTCATGGAGACAGAGCACCTGACCTGGGCCGAAGCAGTGAGCAGTGCTCGAGGTGCAGCCAGTAAGCAGCAAAGGACAGCTAGCTGGGCCAGCACCTACCAAAGCACAGTAACAGGACACCTCTGCTGACCCCTTGTGGGAGAGGTGGAGATTCACTTGTGCCCTCCAATCCTACACCCCCTGAAGGCCCTGGGGTAAAACTTCCCCATGCACATTCTGCTTCTTTTCCTCTTGAGTCCTCTGTCTTATTCCTCTTCTCTGGACACTCCTGGCTTCCATTTGTCCACCCCCTTTCTAAATGGGGTGAAGAGGACAGTCAGATAGATTGGACTGAGAGTTCTGACTTCAGGTCTCCCCTTTGATCACAAGCAGACTTGTGATCTGCTTTTCTTAGAGCCTCAATCTCCTTGTCTATAGAATGGGTTAATAAAGCAGCAGCTAATAATGAGTATGCATTATGACCTGCCAGGTCCTCTGATACATGCTTTGAATGTATTGTCTCATTAAATTTCCACTACAAACCTCTCTCAGTGGGAGAACATGTTTTGGATCCCATTTTATTAGGAAATAATCTGCCCAGGGTCATACAGCTAGTATATGGGGGAGCCAGAGTCCAAACCTACTGAGTCTAGAAGCCCGGCTATTGAGCCTTTCAGGTTACTTAACACCAGGGTGTGTGTGTGTGTGTGTGTGTGTGTGTGTGTGTTGGGAGTAAGATGTTTCTTGTTTGTTTTTCTCTTACATTAATTTTTCTTACAACCTCTAGAAATCATTATGTGATAGGGACATTTTCTTATTCTTCTATAAAAAGGTACTGAAAGAAAACTGTTGATCTCTTTCAGTGCATGGTACCTGGAACCCCTGCACAGCAGGTGTTCTGGGGCACCACCCTGGCCTCTGTCCCCAGAGCCCTTTTGAGTGGCTTCCACGTACCTGGATGGAGACGTCACTGTAGGAGCCACCAATGACACCAGTGATAGCAGTGGGAGCATCACCGTGGGTAGCATAAGACCCATCAGGGCAGATGTGGCGTGAGCCATCAGCACCACGACTGAGCGAGGCACGCACAAAGTCCAGTGCCTGCTCCAGGGCGTGTGTGTCCTTGGAGCAGCTGTCGAGGATATGCGCACCTAGGCGCACGCCGGGCAGCAGGTGAGGGTCTTGGTTAATGCGGTCCAGTGCGAAAAGCATGGCTTCCAGGCGCTGGATGCCCCGATGCTCATTGACAGGACCACATTCCTCTGCTGGGCCACCCTTCTGGTGCACCGGGAACAGCCCACCCAGTACCAGGTCACCCTCCAGGGTTAGCACCTTCTTGGCTGGGCCCTCAGCCACAGCACCCCGCAGCAGCAGCAGTGCCAGGAGCCCAAGCAGCAATCCCATGGCCCCAAAGGGGATAGATGGGTCCAGCAGATCTGGGTCTCCAGGGGATGAGGGTAGAAGCAGTGAAGGCAAAAAGAGGAGGGGGATAGGGACCAGAAAAGGACAGACAGGAAGAGAGATGAGAAGGGACCCAGTTCCTGCAGAGACAGACAGACACACAGACACACAGACAAAGTGGAACCTGAGAGCAGCTGCCGCCCATTTTTTCCAGCTTCCCCTTCTAACTCCGCCTCTCCCCACACACCTTTCCCAGGGGCCCAGGAGCCACAGAGAGGGGAGTATCATTCCGCTGAGAAGTTCCTGGGCCAACTTCCACTCCCAACCCCGTCTGTCTGCCAGTCTTGCCCTTATCTGGGGTGGAGATGGGCCCTATGCACCTACCAAACTCAGCAGAGGGGTAGGAAGGCAGAGAGTGGAAGCCCAGGCAGAGGACAGGACACTGCAGCAATGCCAAGCCCTGTGAAGGTTGAAGGGTTTCCAAGACCCTGCACAAACCTTACAGAACCCCAGGCCAATACCTGAAGCAGAAGCCAAGTCAGAGTTACAAACTCAGAGTTCTAGTTCCCATCCTGAGCCTTGGATCTCAGAAAGGAAGCATTGCTGTCAAGTGTCTACTAGAGAAGAGAAAAAGTCTATAGCCCCGCTGAACACCCAAAGGTTTTACCCTCTTGTTCTTAAAAGGCCATCTCCAGAGTCACCAATGAAAGAACCCTGAAGCTGCAAGGTAAAGAGGCTGGCCCTAAGGAAGGCACCCTATGGCTACAGGTTCTAAGTCATCAGGGAAAGCAAATGTGAACATATGCAAGTGTCATGGGTGGGGACACTGCCTCTGGCCAGAATCTTCTAACAGTGCTGAGGATGCGTTCTGGACTCCCCAGCTCTATGTAAGTGCAGTTTGAGACTTTAGCTTATGTTTCCTCCTCGCTCCAAACACAGCGGAGAAAGTCACCATTTCAGGACCCCTCTGCCTCAGCCTCAAGGACCTGTCCATTCTGACCCTGGCCCTCAGCCCCCCACCTTCCATCATCTAGACCTCAGTTACCTTCCCAAACACGCATGCCACACATGCTCTTACAATCACGCAGGCTTAGAAAGGCTGGAAGAAGGATATACAGCTTCCCTCAGAGTAAGAAAGGAAATTGAGGCTGAGGATAGCAGCTAGTTCAAGGACCCCATGTCCTGACCACAGAGAGACTGGGCTCCTCACCTTTCCCCCCTCAGCTCCCCAGACCTCCCGCTGGTGCCGGGGCAATGACACTGGGATCCTGCAGAAACCCCAAAGAAGTGGCTAACAGGAGAGAGAAGCAGGACTGAAGAGCAACACAGATGGGGCAGGGACCCAGATGAGGCAGAGCACAGGGGAGGCCCGGATGGAAGCTCAGATGCTGGTAGAGGACAGAACCCCGAGGTAGGCAGCCAGGGTGCAAGGCCATCAAGTGTGATTGGGGGCAAGCTAGCCTGGGTGGCTGAGACAAAGACGGAGGCATAGACAGAAGGACCAGAGGACGATGGAGCGGGAAGACCCGGGGAGCGCGATGCAGAGCATGCGTTCTCTGGTGAAAGAAAGGCGGGACGCCCCAGGCTGTCTTCCCCCTTACCCAAGATCCCAGAGCGCCGTCTGGATGCCCCGGCCCAGGTACCTCGAGGGCCTGTGGGGATCCAGGGCGTGGGGTCAGGATCGATAAGCTCGAAAGTGGCCGCAGCCCCACGGGCTCACCCTACCTGGCGCGCCCAGCTCTGGCACGGAGAAATCGGAGTGGAGCAGGAGGGGCGCAGAGCTCCGGATCCCGCTCCCTAGCTCGCTCGCCGGCTCTGAGCCTGCGTCCCGCCCGCCTAGCCGCTTTCAATCGCGGCCGCCCCGCCCCCGGCCCCTCCTCCAATCCTCCCAGCTCCTGGTCTCTCTCAGCCCAGCCTCCCTCCTCCCTCCGGACCCCCGCACAGCCCCAGACTCTCCGAGGGGGCCCGGAGCTGTCCGTCGTGTGGTTCTGAATCTCTGGGCGCTCCAGCTCTGTGCTGAAGCAGGTGCCTGGCAGGTCCCTTCGCCCCGCAACCAGCCCACACTGCGTCCCAGAGAAGCGGCGGGAAAAGGGCTTGGGACAGGGATAGGGAAATCACTGAACCAAGAGAATGAGCACAATGCCATAGGTCTCATCTGTAAGAGCAGGAGCTGGACCCAGGGTCTCGACCTGAAATCAGGGTGATAGGTCAAAGCGGCATGTGGGAGCTCAGGGGAGCGCTGGCCTGTCGCAGCAGGTCTGTCCCTGTCCTCATCCATTCTCTCCACCCAGCAACTGCGGCTCAGGCCACATATTGGGGCTTATGTGAGAGCTAGCTTAGTCACTAAGAGGAAAAGATTGGTATGGAGGGGGGATCAGAGACCAGCCTTCTCCCTTCCTCCCTGCAGATGACCTTTAAGGCCGCTACCCCTCCCCCACAAGTGCTTGCTCCAATGCACCAAGGGCACTGATTGCAGCTATCAGCCTTTGGAGGCATCAGGACCACGCACTAGGGTCGGTCCTGAACGATCTGCTGAGCTTACACGGGAGAGGAGGGGGCCGAGGAAAGGCTCCTAGAATTGGCTGCTGTGTAGGAGGGAGTGAGTGCTGGAGCCCAAGCAGAGGGAGGACAGCTCTGAGATGCTCTTGACTCTTCTCTCCCACGGGATGGGTAAGGACGACCCTGGGTAGGGGTGGTGGATAAACTGTAGAGACAGGCCATGCTGAAGGATCTGGGGAAGAGGACCTGAGCTCAGATCTAGCCCCAGATTGAGGTTGTCTGCCCCCCAGAGGTACACACACTAATGAATACTAAGGGGCGTAATATCCCTACATGTTCCCCTGGTGCTGCCTTTTTCTCCACAGGTGTCATTGGAGGCAGCATCAGCTCAGAGAGGTGCTGATGAAAATGCCAGGCCCAGGCTCCTCAGGGGCGCACACTCAAATGTACGCAGGATCACAAGGACGGCTTTTTCCCTGGACATGGAAGCTTGATGTGCTCCACTACTCTCTGACGAACATGGCTTTGAAATAAGACACATCAAACTCAAAACAAATGCAAAACTGATCACTAATAGGAGATGCGGTGGCAGTGGGATGAAGGTTCAGAGCTGTCAGACAAAGCTGGGGAGACAGACATGCTGTCTTCCAGCTCCAGCTCTGCCACCAACTGCTCTCACCCTCTGGCTGGCTCAGAGCAACTGCTCCCCGGGGTAGGTGAGCGATGGACCAGGCTTTGGAGCAGCGGGGTTGACAGCAGGAGGGTGCTGAGGTGAGAAAAGCTGCACATTGATCCCAGTCACACACTCAGCCCACTCACCAAGACAGCTTCACAGAAGATGCCAGGCTTTTGTACACAGACATGGTGCTACACAGCAGCAGCAAAGGGAGACTTTCACACAGCTTGCAATGATGAGCTGCACTGTCCACTGCAGCCAGCCAGACAACGGCACACAGACACATAGGCACCATTCCCAATGACACACGCAGACAAGGACATACACCCATAGTGGGTGTGATGGTACACACCTGTGATTCCAGCACTTGGGAAGCTCAGGCGGGAGGATTGTTGCAAATTTGATGTCAGTTTTAGCTACATTATGAGTTCAAGACCAGCCTAAACTTCATAGCAAGACTATTTCACAAACACAAAAACACACACCCAGTTTTAGACACATAACTTGTACATGCAGACAAGGTGACACACATAACTATATGGGAAGACGTAGTCATAATACATTACTGCACATGTGCAGAATGCCCAAAAACACAGGATTCTCCTACACTGCTGTAGACACAGCCATATACATACAGCTGTACACATGGACACAGCCAGTGATGGCAGTACCCACGTAGGGACACATGGCCACACATAAGCATCTCGACACAGTCATGCCCCCCTTCAGTTGTGATCATGGACATACAGCTGTGCAGACCCACAGCTTTATGCACAGATACACAATAAAACATGTCTTTATACTTGGACACACGACTATGTACACAGCCATGGGTAACTATATACAGACAAGCTCCCAGTGGTACTTCCCTCCAGCCAGCTTCTCTCAGCCTAGCATGCAACCCATACCACTTAACACACAAGGCACAGCACCACCTTCAAAAGCCACACAACCATCCATACACAAGCAGCCACACCTAGTGACAAGCACTTTGTGTGTGTGTGTGTGTGTGTGTGTGTGTGTTACTGACCACTGAACCCAGAGCCTATGCACTAAGCTATATCCCAGACCTTTCTGAAATAAAAGTTTGGAGACAGAGTTTTACTAAGTCACTAAGTTCCCCAGGCTGGACTTGGACTTGCGATCCTCCTCCCTCAGCCTCCCACAGTGATACATTTCAGGCAGGAGTCACCAGGCCCGGCCACAATCACATCTGAATGCTCTCTTGGGCACACTCACCCAGGAACACCACCAGCAGCCCTGTCTGTGCTTAGATGCACACACCCAGATACAAGGCTCTGGCCTGCACAGCAGTGGCCACCACCCCTGGAGAGGTCCCAGCATGAGTACAGGCACACTTGAGCCACGGACCCATAAAGGCATCCTCGGAAGCAAAGGTAAGCTGTGAGCTGTCCACTTCTGAGTCCTGTTGGGCACCCTGTGCTTGACTCACACTCCTCGTTCTGCTTCTCACCAGCCTAGGGGAGCCCTGACGCCCACTGCATTGCTGGGGTGGCTGTCCACTGGGGTCACAGAGCCAGAAGTGAGAAGCCTGCAATACTCCCTCTCCCCTCCCCCACAGGGATCCTTCCTCTCCTGTGCTTGGGAGGCTCCAGTCCACTCCCAGTCCGTCTGCACAGGGCTCCCCAACACAGAACTAACACATAAACACACAACTCAAATCAAGATGAAACAAGAAAATCATTTGTTTTATTCTGGATTCTGGAAGCTCCAATGTGAGACTGAAAAAAGACCACAGGGTTGGCCGCCCAGAAGGCTGATACCAGTAAGTCCCTGGCTCCTTTGGCCCTGCAAGCCAAACAGGCAATGAGGGAAAGGCTTGGCAGAGGCCTGGGGGGTTGAGGTCAGACCCCCTCAGGGCCCCAGATTCATCTGGGGAAGGAAAGGAAGAAGAGGGCTGGAGAGCTTGCTCGCTTCCTTAGCTACAATAACAGGAGGATGCAGGTCACAGCCCGCTCCTCAGCCTTCTCGGGGGCTCTGAGGCACTGAAATGACCCCCAGTGGTGTGGCCTCAGGTTCCAATCGTGGCTCTCCCAAGGGCCCCTCTCCCTCCAGATCTAGCTCTTCAAAGGACGAGCCGCTGGCGCCTGACTCGCTGTAACTGTGCTCGCTTCGGTTATCACCATCATCCCAGCATCGGCTGCTCGCCCCAGGGGATAGTGTGGTAGCTGAAGTCTCCCGGCTGCCAGGGCTCACCTCCAGGCTTACAGAACTCGTGTCACTCATCGTGTCAGCTCCTGTGGCCAGGACAAGGGAGCACAAGTTAGCCAGGACCACTGCACTCCCCCCACCCATGGTCCACCATCAGCTTGGCACCTGAGCATACACAGCCTGCTCATGAATAATACACCCACCATGGATGGCTCAGGAGACCCATTCCAGCTGCCCTTTGCCCTGACTGGAGCTGTGCTGACAGGGCTGAGGGAGAGAGTGGGGAGGGAGGGAGAGGCAGAGAGGGCGCAGCTGGCTGTGCGCTCCCTTCTTTATCCTGAGTTAGCCTCAGCTCCCGCACTCCCACAAAGCCTGTTGCCCCAACCCAGTCCATTAAGGGCTACTCAGCCCCGGGGTGAGGAGCTGAGGGTAGAACAAAGACACTGCCAGTGTCCCTTCCACCCCTCATTTTAGGCTTGGAAAGAAGTTGCCTAAGACCAGCTACAGAACACTGCCCATTAGGCACGAGGACCCGAGAATGGACCAGGAGGTCTCTCCAGTCCCCACCCCCACGCAGGCATCTCAAAGGAACAGCTATATCCAGGAAGTCAGCTGGTCCCTCCCTCTGGCCACCGTGAGTCTCCACACTTAAGAGGGGGTCAGAGGCACAAAGACAGAGAAGTCTTAGCAAATACTTAGCTAGTCACAAAAAATGTTTCTGGGATGAAACATTTCAAAGACCTTCTCCCCCATGCCTGGCTCAACCCAGAGGAACCTTTACCCACCTCAACAACCCCTGCCTTAGCTACTGCTGTTTCCTGCACTACAAAGCAGCAAAAAAGAAGCTGGTGACTGGGGGGCCTCAAAACAGTGCTGAGCCAGCTGATGGCCCAGGTCCCTCCCTGACCTGTTCGACCAACCCAGTAAGTGGCCCTCCATCTTTCCTTACTAGGAGCAACCCCTCCATT
>NDGM010963270.1:0-16676 GCA_002564305.1 Octomys mimax
AAACTACCGAGAGTTTCAAACGTTGACAGCAGTGTGTGGCCGCAAGCGTGGGGCTCTGCTGACTGCCCGGGTTGCCTGCTTGCACATCTGTGTGGCTCTTCACAAGTCTTATGATGCTTTGCATTTGACAAACGAGCAAACTGAGGCTCAGAGAATTGAGGAGCTTGGGAAAACGAGGGTGTGAATGGAGAAGAAGGGGCGCGGAGCAGAGCCACTCCCGCCCCTCGCGGCTGAGGGGCAGAGGCCAGACACCTGCAGCACGTGCCCCAGATCACGCTGTGAGCACAGAATCAGTTTCAGGAAAATAATGCCATTTGTCCCATTAAATTAATGTTGTTAATTTGAAGTTTATTGGTTTTGCAGTTTGTTTTTATTTCATTTATAAAATTTGTTTTAGCTTTATGGTTGGAAAAGAGCTCCATGCAGAAGGCACGGATACCTAGTTTTATGTTTGTACATATTTAACTAACATTATCCTAAGCATAATTTAAGTCAACAGAAGCTGCATTTCCCTGTTACATGGGGTCTACGCCTGACTCCTGAGGTGGGAGCCACAGGGGTGCACATGGCACTGGCCCCCCCCAGGCCCTGGCTTCTGGGGACCTGGGGGGAGGGAGGGGGACGATGAGGGGTGGTGCAGCCAGGTGGCCTCTCTGAGCAGGTGGCTAGGAGTGGCAGGGGCTGGAGTGTCTATCTGGTTCAGGATCCCTTCCTGGTGTCTCTGTGTCCCTTTACCTCAGCTGAGGGGCTCTCAGCTCTGGGACACGAGTCCCAGAGACCAGCCCTGGCCCTAAGGCAGTGGAACCACCACAGGCTCCAAGCTGCGGAGAGGAGGCAGCTATACCCTTCGAGGCTGTGTCCCTTTCTGACTCTGAACAGGCACCTGGACCAAAGACCATCCCCCCCCCCATCCCCCCCCATGGCTATGTTCCCTCTTATAGCAGAATCTTGTTTACAAGCCGAATGAATATCTTGGTATTCTACGCTTACTCTTGACATTAACCCGACACCAAATGCATTTCCCATAGAAATACATAGCAGAGACTCGAGGAAGAACATTCAGAGGGGCAGAATTTATGATTCCCCCAAGCTGGGTGTCGTCGCCACGGCACATCCTGGAGTGGAGTATTATCACCGGGTGCAGGGGCAGACCTCTGCGATAGAAGAGCTCACAACAGATGGATCTCACAGGCAGCTTTGAGCAACCGCCTGGCACAAAAGGCCACAGTGAATGGTTCCATTCCCCAAAGGGCACCATTACCCTGTGGTACTGGAAAGGGGGAAAACACCATGTGTTGGGGGAGGAGGGCAGCAGAGGGGGCAGGCGGGAGGGAGGGGTGGAGGGAGAGGGCGGGCGTGGACACTGCTGACCTCCCCCGCCACAATCTGCGTGCCTCTCTGTGCCACACTTCATTTCGTAAGAAAGCGCGATTGCAATGTTATCTTATGAAACATAGGGCTAGACAGCAAGTAAAGTGCATAACAAGAACAAAATATTTGGCCAGTCCCCATCAGTTCCTATCTGCCTTCCCCTGTGCTGTCCCTTGGGTCACCCAAGCAGCCCCATAAAGAGACCAGCTCTGAGAGGTGCTGGGGACCCTGGACCCGCCCCGCCCATCACTCTCATTCAAGAGAGAAGCTCTGCTCCAAGAACATTTGCCGCTGGTGTGCAGATGCCGAGAGGCGGGGATCTGTCACAGTCTGCCATCCCTGTGACCTGAGCTGCGAGTCCTCTCAGCGCAGTCCCAGCCTGGGCCGTGGCCCCACCTTTGCGCCTGCCTCAGAGGAGAGACGGCCTCTGCCTGTCTCCTTTGTCTTCTCTGCTCTCAGGTGATAGCCAACACTCGGGGCCAGGACCCTGGTAAAGAGCAGTGGCAATGTCGGGGGGGGGGGATGCAGGGACCCACAGACAGGCCCAAGGGGATGTGGTGTGGTGCTGGGGTCACTGGGCACAGGAGTGGTCAGGGATGGAAGTGCTCATGGGAGGGCAAAGGTAGGACACATGGCCGGCATCCTGCCTCAGCTCCCTACAGGGTCACTGTCTGTGGGGTCTGTGCTGGACTGAATAATGTTCCCCCTCACTCACATCTACTGAGACCTCAGAATGGGAACTTATTTGAAAACAGTATCTTTGTAGAGGTAATTACATCAGGGTCTTACGATAAGACTATTCTGGCTTGAGGGTGGGCCCCACATCCAATGACAAGTGTCTTCATAAGAAGAAAAGGGGACCCAGGAGAACATAAGGTGCCTGTGTGAAGACAGGGGCAGGGCCAGGGATGCTGTGGTTATGCAAGCCCAGGGTCCCTGGGGGCTACGGACACTGGCCTGAAGGGTTCTGCTCGTGGAGCTTTAGGAGGGAGCATGCTGCCACCATCTTGAATTCGACTTCCGCCTGCTGGAGTGTAGAGTGTCCAAGCCACCTGGTGCTACGTTGTTATGGTCATCGTAGGAAGCTCAGTCGGGGCTGTTTAAGGAGCTCAGTGGGGAGGAATCAACCCACAGCACCGTCCAGGCCTGCACGGGGTCACTCAATGGACTCCTGGCCCACCACGTTAGGGCCTTGAGCCTGCAGAGATCACATTATACACGGGGCAGCAGGGAGACCTTGAGATTTCTGGCCGTGGGCTGGATCAAGCTGAACCGTTCAGCAGCTGTGAGCCCAGTGCCCCCAGCTGGAGCCCAGCTGTGGTATTCATGAGCTGAGTTGTTCCTAGCCATAGGAGGCCTTTGTCCCCTGGGAGGTGGACTGGGTCAGCTCAATACAAACAAGGCAAGAGGCCACTTCCCAGATGCTCTGAAAGCCACCCCTGATGTGACAGTCCTGAGTGCCTAGCCCCAAGGAGCCTGAGCTGGCTCCACTTCGGGGCAGTTGGCAGCCTGGGAGCACCACGGTGATCACACGAGGGCTGCTGCTCAGGGCCCCTGGGTGTCATGCCAGGCTTCGAATTGCAGGTCTCCTGGGGATTACTGACTGCAACCTTGGGCAAATTCCTTAACCTCTCTGGGCCTCTGTGTCCTCTTATATAAAATGGACATCCTGTTAGGATCTGCCATGTGGACGTTCTGTGGATTTAATGTGTGAGAAGCATTCACGCTGTGCCAGGTGCGTGGTACACTTCAGCTTATCAGACAGCAGTGGGGGACAGGGACTCAGGGAGGCCACCTAGACCCCCAAGCTCAAGCTCACAGAAACAACTGCAGTGCAATTTAGTTTTTCTGCTGAAAGGATTCTGCTTCCATGGAGCGTATTTCAGATGTGCATCCACATGCTAGGAGCTAATCACCTCTTCAGTCTTGACCAAAACCTTCCTCACCCGCAGCCCATGGTTGAAAAGGGCTTAGAAAAACCAGCTCCCAAGCCATGTGGCTGCTCTGCAGCCTCTGGGGGGGCGTCAGAGCCAAGTCACTAGATCAGGGCCCCCTGGGGATCCAAAGGGAGGGGACACAGCTGGCTTCTCTGTGCTGGCCTGGAGTGGACCATGAGGACTCTAAAGGCAGGCAGGCCTTCCTGGCTGCTTTGTGGAAACAATTTCAATTCTTTGTTTTTATTCGAAGTGTCTGTGAGCATCTGGAAGTTATAAAGCACACTAATCGCCTGGATGCTGTCCTCAAGCCACACTCCTGCTGGGCTGGCAGGGAGCAATTTTAATCCCACAAAAGGAAACCTCATTTGAGAAGTATTGATTTTAAATACCCTCCCATCTCTTTCACTTACAGACAGCCCCCGGATGCTGGGCAGAGCCCTTGCTGCCAGGCCGCACAGACGGCTCTCACAGCTCCACCGTCACTGAGCCTGGTGCCAGTGACATAGAAAGCCCTGGCCTCGAGCGCGGGATGGCTCCTCAGGCAGCTGTTTCCTTAGGCTGTGCACATGGCTGCTGGGAGTTTGTGTGGGTGGGTGTCAGGGGTGCTGCCTGGGTACTGGCTGGCCCAACACAGCCAGGTCGGGCAGCCCCTTGCCAAGACGCAGGCTCAGCCCTGGCCCCAACTCTGAACGGCTGTCCCTGGTAGAGGCCTCCATGCTCCGGGCAGCCGGTCCACCCTGTCCACCCATGCTCTGGATTCTAGTCTCCTGCCCTTGGGGCCTTGGGTCACTCTTCTTCCTGCCATTTGTTCCAAATCCTTCTAGATGCCTCTGTAATATCAAACGCGGCCTCCTCAAGGGGCCTTCTAGAACTGCGGCAACCCATACACTCTATGTCCCCTTCTGTCCTCCCTGCCTCCAGTGATCAGAGCTGTGCAGTTAAAGGGAGCTCCCAGGTGCTCTGGGCACTTGCGTTGGCACAGCCTGTCCCAGGGCCTGTCCGGGTCTGCCCAGGCTGAGCTCCTGCCTGTCACCGTATTGATTTGTATGACGCCTGCTGCAGCTCATCTGGAAACAGAATTGCATCTCAAATCCATAAGACCGAGCTTACGACCTGCCCAGCATGAGTGGCTGAAGCCTGCCGTAGTCCAGGACGCTGAGCCCCACAGCAGGAAGCTCAAGACACGGCCCCTGCTTTCTGGGCCTCATTTCCAGAGCAGCTGACTGCCTAGTGCCGTCTACCCCCGAGGCTGCCCAATCAGGACAGTGGGACAGTGCTGAACAGGACACGTGGGACAGGGGCCCCTCATGTCCTCCTTGAAACCTGTCCACGAACCTCTGGGAGTATGCTGCCTGATTTTCCTCTAAAGTAGGTCTGTCTGTCACCCTGGACAGTGATTGTATGCTGTCACCTGTCCCCGCAGCCTGGGCTCAGGGCTGTCTGAGGCCCTCTGTGGGGTGCAGAAGCAAGAGTAGCTCCATGGCCTTGGCCTCCCTCCCACCCAGGAGCTGTGATAACAGCAGAGACCTCAGAAGTCACAAGGCCTGGAGTTGGGTCCCAGACTGGCCATGGAGGCCCAGCTTCCTGGCCCCAGATTCTCAGAGCCTAATGAAGGCATGTTCTTGAGCCCTGTGCTGGCCAAAGCTTTCCCCTCCTCTGCAGCCCCCTCTTGCCTTGAGGCAAGGCTTTGCTCCTCTCTGGCTGCCTCAGTCCACAGCATCTTCATTCACTGAGGCCGAGCTCAGCCCCACCTTCCTCCGGGAAGCCCACCTGGCTCTCCTGCTATCTCCACAGCACCTGTCATCCTGCACAAGTGACTGAACAGCTCTGCTCAAGCGCTGGTGCTGAAGGAGAAGGCCATGATGGCTGCCAAGCTTTCAGAACCACTTACAGCCCTGCTGCACCCCTTGCCTGGTAATGCAACCTGATATGCTGCGTCCCGGAAATGGGTGGAGAGATTTATTTCACCCTGCATAGGCAAACGGGCAGTTATTTATTTTGACTCTCTTTGGCTGTCAATTCACTTGATGAGAAACAGAAATGGAGCAATGGGTTCTGGAACAAAAAGAATTTTGTCTCAACTGCATTTGTATTCAAATGGGTGAAGTAAATTCCAGCATGCCCAGAGCAGCGACTGAGTGTGCAGGGTTGTCCGTGGCCTTCTACCCTGGGTGGGTGTCCCAGATGAAGAGCGAGGCTTCCGAGTAAGCCTCGGGCAGCCAATCTGTTAGGCAGCCATGCAGGCGCACCACCGGGAGGGACCCCGTCCTCCCTGCTGCTGCAAAGGCAGCCTAGTGAAGAATTATAAGGTATCATAACGGGGTCCAGGAAGAGAAGAGTGAATAGACAAGGTGCGATTTTATCTCCACACCTGTTGGGCAGAGGCTGGTGACATTGCGACTGCTCCTAGCCAATGAATGCTTAGGGCCTGGCAGTCAGCGCCAACCTCACCTAAGCTTGTGGCCTCTCACGTACAGGTCTTCAGCAGCCCCCAGAAGCTGGAACCCTGGCCTCTCCTAACCCTTCTGCTGCCAATGTGGGCTCTTGGGGAGGTGGAGCAGCTTTCATGGGGGAGCTCCTGGCCTTCTCTGTGTGGACCCGAGACGGGCCTCACCATGCCTTTCCTGTTTCCTGGCCCTGGAGCAGGATCCCTGCATCCGCCTCTGTGGGACACACTTCCTGCAGGGCCGAAGATCTTGATCCAGATAATAGAAGTCCTGGGCTCTGGCTCTATGCCTCTCAGATGTGGGCTCACTGGCTTGGGGTAAAGCAGGTTTCATGGGGGTGGGAGGGAAGGGAGGGCCCACAGGTGGCTCCGAGCAGCCTTGCTCTCAGCTCAGTGGCCGTCAGAGCATCTGGAGATGCAGGCAGGTGGACATGCAGGTGCTGCCAGATCCACAGTCCTGCCCTTCCCCTTGCCCAGGTCTCTTGTCCACACCTGGGAAAGCCATCTATGGCTGTCTTTTATGGGAGCGCTCTTCCAGGGGACCTGCCAGAAGCACAGGCACTGAGCCCTTGGCTGCTGTGAACTTCTGCTGAGTCTGCTATTCAGCCTGAAGTCTCGCCCCAGGGCCCACACCCCGCTCCTTGTCCATCTCTGTGCCATTTCCCGACACACACGGCTTCCCTGAGACTCAGGCACCCACTTGGAAACAATCTGGTCACAGGCACAGAGCTAAGGGAGAGGAGACAATGCCAGTGAGGCAGACATGGGAGTGGGCAGTTAGCCACCCAGGTGGCGCCAAGGGGACATCTGGGGGCTACTGAAGACCTGGATGAGAGAAACACTCCAATCTCTCCCCCTCAGCTATAGAGAAGTCATGCCCTTGGGTTGGCTTGCTGTGCTGGACGCTTCACACTGTGTCAGTAGCTATGACAGAGGCCATGTGACCTGCGAGGCCTCCTGGCCCTCTCCAGAGAAAGAGTAAGGGGCTAGTGAGGCAAAGGGGGAAAGAAGGTGGGCCAAGCCACAGAGTGGCGAATGAGTGTCTCTGGGGAGAGGTTATATGGGCTGAGGCCTGTGGGTGTCCCCAGGCTATGTGAGTGAACTGTGGGCCACGAGGACCACATCAGCCTGGCCTTCCTCATCTGTATAGTGAGGGGGAGGTGGACAGGGAAGGGCTGAGCCCCCGAGGGAAGATCCAGAAGTCGGGTTATGGCATGTGGCTGAAGAGAGATGACTCTTTCAAGGTGCTTGACTATTCCACAGAGAGTGGGCCACGGTGGGATATGGCGCCAACCCACGAGCCCTCCAGTTTTAGAACCTAAGCCTTGAGCCCTTCTCCAAAATCACTGTGCCTCTTCCTTTGCTTAAACTGTCCAGCCAATCTCACAGACTTGGTCTTGCTGGGTCTCAGCTGTCTGTCAGGCCCACTACCGGCATACCACGGAGTTCAGAGAGGGACAGTGGCAGCACTTTGGGGATCACACTGCCCTGATGTGGCCGAACCTGGGTCAGTTCTCCAATAATTTTTCATCTTCATCCTCTTCTTCCTCTTCCTCTTCTTTTTTTTTGTTTTGGCCGTACTGGGAATCGTACTCGGGACTGTAGACTTGTCAGGCAGGGGCTTACACCCCTGAGCTATCTCCCATCCCCTAGTTCTCCAATTCTTGTCCTGCCTCTTGTCCCCTCTTCACCCTGGAGCCCAGAAACAAGTCTACTTTCTCAAGTCTCTCCCATGAGGCTGCTCTGTCCTGTGGCTCTGCTTCTTCTGGGTTCTCTGGGATGCAGGAGCAGCGACGGCAGGGTCCTTCCAGCCCCAGTCTTGCCTCAGGGCCTCGCGGCATGCAGGCCTGGCACCCGCACTTCAGAGCTTGCCCAGCACGGCCCAAGACCTGTGCCTGCTGCTGGTGGGCCCGAGGCAGCCCCCAGCCTCCCGGGCTCGGGATCGGATTTATCAGAGCTGCACCACAGCCAGCCCAGGGCCAGCCTGTGCATGCAGTAGAGTGTGAAGCGAAGCAGCAGACTCACCGCACGCGGCTCTCATGCTCCTGAGATGAGGCGGCCCCATTAACAAAACACCTTCATTTTCAGGGAACTCGTGTTCACAGCTTGCCCGGGAGAGCCCGCCCCCACAAGTTAGGATTTATATTTTATTACAAGGTGAAAAGAGACAAAAAATCTTCACGGGGGAAAAAAAAGCCCGCTGACTCTTCACAGCAACTCCCTGGGTATTTGATTTAAAGGGACATTGTCATCTTTAATGTTTTCATCCAGAGGAATTAGAGAGCACCACTGCAGTAATTTAGAAGCTCCTGATTTAGGGGCAGCCTCCATGGTCTGGCCACACTGTATTTCCCTTTTTATGGTTCCAGAGAGTATTTTCTGAAAGATAATAATGTTGGACGATATTTCTCCTTTGTCATATGGCGGCCTGAGAAGAAAATTAAAATAGGTCCTTTCCTCCCCACTCTTGGAGTCCAGGCTGCACACTGGGAGGGGGAAGAGTGGTGTGGCCACGTTGGTCCATGTTCTGTTCTCCAGGTGTGATGCTGCCTCCTGGTGGCTCTTTCCCACCTGGGGATCCTGCAAGTGACCTTTTACTGCTGTGCGCTCTGACCCAACCCAGCCAATGGTCACAGACGCCTTCCAGGCACATCTTTCTGGTGCCCACATGGGCTCCTGCTCAGGATTCCACGGTCTGCCGCATCCTTGGCCCTGCTCCACCTTTCTCGGCCTGGCCATGCTCAGACCCCTGTATGCCTGCTTCCTCGGGTCAACTGACAGCCCAAACTCTGTGGCCTGGAGCTGTGAGCAGGCCACGATGTGTTCGCTGACTCCTGCATCCCTCCCAGTACACACCTTGACTGCACTACTCAGCTCCCTGCAGAGTCACCTGTGGCCTCCTTGTGCATTCTGGCCAAGGGAATGTGTCCGGAGCACCGCGCACATGTGCTCAAAGGACCCGGAAATCTACTACCTCTTCCACCCTCTGTCCGTTTACACACTGGCCAGTTGAGGAAATATGCGGCACAGGTCCCTGTACCACTGTGCAACAAACTGGACTCTGGCCCTGAACTCCTACAGGAATGAAGAATACATCTGCGTCATGTGACACCGCAAGCCACCAGGGTTGTCTGTGCCTACACTCGCTCCCCGGTTCCCACAAGGCCTGCTGTTCTTGCTCTCTTTTCCTCTTCTAGAATTCTCTCCTGCTTCTCCCTTGTCCATCTCACTCACCCACTCGGAGACTGCCACCCACCTCACACTGCAGACCTACACGCTGTCCCCATGCCCAGCTTGTCCCCATTCCTATCTGCAGCCCAGACCTCGCCCTCGAGTCCATTCTCACGCTCCCAGCTACCTACGCTACCTTGCTATCCAGGTGCCTGACATCTCAGCATCCCTAACTTGGGTAACCCCAATCTTAACCTCTTCGGCCCACCGACTCAGCCATGTGGCCCCGCATCCACGTGGATGGGGCTCTGGGGGCGCCAGCCTAGTTCCAAATCCTTGGTCTGCTGGCCCCAGTGGGGTGGCCATCGGCTAGGGGGATGGTCAGTCCTGGCCACCCATGGGGTTGAATTAAGAGATGTGTAGCGTGACAATGGGAGCACGAGGGCATCAGCCTTCTCGACAGGTTAGCCCAGCTATCCGTTCACAGCTAGTGGGCTACTCGAAGGTGGGGTCTCTTTGGAGGACGTGGATCATGGGGCTGTGACCCAGGACCTCTGTGCAGTCCCTGTCAGCTCCTCTTGTCTTTGCTCTGCTTCCCATGAGGCCAGCAGCTTTCTGTCCCGAGGTCTCTGTCTTTGAGCCTGTGACCATGGACTGCGACCGTAAGTCAGATCAAATCTCTTTTCCTTCAAACAGTTTATGTGAGGTGTTTGGGTCCCAGTGATAAGCAGCTGACCTATCACAGAGCAAGTTACTTAATCTCTCTGTGCTTTCTCTATAACGGGGATGTCTGGTATCACTGTCCTAGGATTGTTACTAAATGAGAGGATGTTAAATTGGCTATCGATAGAGGTTGTTAGTTGTGACAGACATGATAGCACAGCAAGTGGCCCCAGCCTCTTGCCCCCTGATTCCTATACGTGGATTCTGTGTGCCTGCCCAGATTCCAGTCCTTCACAGGTTCTACGTGACAGACAGAACTCCAGAAGCTGGATGCTTCAGCTGGGCTGGGCGTTGGTGGTGCAGGTGGACAGCAGTGGACTGTCAGTCCTCTCTAGAGAGATCCTCTCCCCAGACGCTGGCACCTACGAGTTCAGCGCCTGCCAGAGATGAGGCACCAGGGGCCCTTGCGGAACAGGCTGGCGACCAGGAGGCACTGTAGTTTAGTAGAAGAGAGCCGAGGCTTTGAAGCTGGACTCCTGGATCCCAGCCCTGTCCGTAGCTCTCTGAGTCTAAGGCATGGGCAACCTAGTTTCGTGCACTCTGGGCCTCATCTGTAGCAAGGGATAATGACAGTGCATCCCTTGTAGACTGCTGTAAGGATTCATAAACTCACTCGGAACAGATCAGCGTCTGAGGCTACTGAGACTGTGTCATTTCCTGCAATTACTTACGTGGCTTCCAAAGCACACTGTGCCAAGCTGCGACACTGGCTCCAGGGTGGGAAGCTTCTGCTGTGTGCCAGGCACTGCCCTGCCCTTATCAGGTGGGCTTCCCACCATGGCCCTGAGCTGTTTCCTCAGCAGGGAATTCATAAAGAGAGGGACAAGGCAGGCCTGCCACGTCACTACCCCTTTCCCAGTGCCCAGCCCAGAACTTGTTGGGACCGCACGCTAGGCACGTGTGGACCCTGCGAGCAAAGGGCACTCACTGGTTGCTTCAATTTGGGGCATTTCCTTAAACTCACGGTGCTCAGAGCAGAGGCCCAAGAGCTTCCCTCTTTTCTGAGTTTGGGACTTCCAAGACCATGGCTGTCACATCTGATAGCTTCCTCCAATAAATGAAGCCATTTGACACTGGCTGGGGGTGACTCAGGTCCCTCTTGGAGCTCCATATCCTGTGTGGAGACCGGAGGGACAGCTGATGGCCACGCCACCCACCCCAGAAGCTCCCAGCATCAGAGCAGCCTTCCCTGAGGGTTAGGAGCAGGGGCAGGCACCTAGGAAGCCATTCTGTACCCAAAGGGGGGGGGCTATGAGAGCCCGGGCCAGGGGGCATTGTGACTCTGGGGACCATACTGCTGTCCCAGGAGGACTCAGTATGGCTCTGAGGACCACTTCCTGCACCTTGGGCAGTTTGGGAGATGTTCTGTTTGCAGGTATCACAGAGCCTGGGGAGGTATTCATTGCCTGATCCTTCTGAGATGCTGGTCCCTAAAGCAGAGGATTTGGCTCCAGTCCAGTCCAGTGCAGCGCATTTCCAGTCAGGCTGCCTGGACTCTGGGGCCTGTGAAGGTTTCACCTGTTCAGCAGCCTGGCCAGGATTGTGTGCACAGGGGCTGAGGCCTGTGTTTGGGTGCCAACGATTATAAACTTGGGTGGCGTCTGCACCCTTTACTATAGGCAAGATCAATAATCCCTCCTGACTTCAAAGGGAGGTGGGCACAGGAGTATGTGGGCTCAGCAGGGCCCACGTGGCCAGAACCCCCAGTCCCTCTTTCTAGAGCCATTTAACCTGAGTTCCTCCCTCCTGCCCCACACCACTGCTGCCAGAGCTCTCGATCAGCAGCGCCCCCAGCTGCCAGGGCTCTCCTCCTGCCTTCTCACGTGATGCTTTCAAACTCTTCCCAGTGGCATTGGCTGGCAGGGAGGCAGGGAGGTTGAGGCGAGTGCGGCCATGAATATTCCAGAGTGGACAATCAGCCTTTGAAGGATGGAGAGCTGACCTGAGGGGGCCAGGAGCCCTGCCCGGCCCAGGCCTTTACTGTAAATTTAGAGCATACAAGGAAAGCACCGTGAGAACAGGCGCGCTGACATTCCACTCCAGTTACAGCTACCGACTACTCGGAGGCAGAGAGACTGCCTTCCTTGAATGGCTGCTGTGGGCCCTTCCATGCCTCCCTTCCCGCCCTTCCCGCCTGGGGTCTTGAAAGGTGCACACCCCTGGTAGACAGCAACAGGAAGTGGGGCCTCTGTGTTTGCGCAGCTGGGGAAAACAGGACCCAGGACAGATGGGCAGGACCTGCACCCGTGCAGCTTCGGGCAGCCACCTAGGACTGTCACTAAATGAGAGGATGTTAAATTGGCTCTCGATAGGTTGTTAGTTGTGACAGACATGCCAGGCAGCCAGGCATGTTTGGGGGAAGGTATAGGCTACTGCTGAGGCTGCCTTCAAGGGGCAGCCACACTGCTCCTCTTCCAGCTTGTCCTGTCCTCACAGCTGCCCCTCCGTCAGTGACATCTGTACGTCCTGCTCCCACAGGCTGAGGTCTGTGTTTTCTTGGGAAGCTCTCATTACAGGGCACTGCCTACCACACACAGGCAAGGATTCTGTGCACACCCGCGCAAGCCCCTCACATGTTCCTCGGTGGTCCTTGGGGAAGACGGGTGGGCATGGTCAGCACTTCGGAGGATGGCTAGACCCAGGCTCACTCTGCTTACCCAGGCTGGGGGTGTGATAGGGGAGGTGTGTAGACTGCCATCTCCCTCAGGGAGACAGCCTGCTTATTCTGTCCCCTCAGCGCCTGCAGGTGTTGTGGCTGGAGGGGACCCTAGCCATTTTCCCTTAATTATTTGTCCTCTACTCCTCTTAGACCCAGCCTCTGTCACTCTCACCTGTAGGTCTGAACAGCCACTGGACCAAAACACTTAAATGTCCCATCTTGCTCTAGGCAGCTTCCTGCATGCTCCTCCGGTGGCCAACATCCTTCACCAAGGTGCCTGGCAGGAAGTGACCTGCTGGCCCAGGTGTGCTGGGCATGCCTAGCAGGCACGGTTGGTGATCTTTCCCGACACAGAGCTACCAGCGCAGTACCAGCAGAGCCTAAGCCCTGTTGCACAGAGGTGGGTTTTGAAGGAGGGGCCAGCGTGAGGGCTGGAAAGGGCAACCAAGCGGGCCCTGGAGGTGCAGGCATTGGTGGGAGCTGAGAAGCCACTGACACAGGGTGGGCTTGGGTTCCAGGGCAGAGCGCCCTAACACAGGGAGTGTGGGACACCTGCTCTAAGCAGCAGCCCTGCTCCTTGGGCCCAGCCTCCCTGTAGAACTAGAAGCCCTGAGCAGCACCCGGAAGCTTGTCAGCTGCCCCTGGGTCCCTGGACAACAATCCCACTCCTTTTCTGATTCTTCTGAAAGGGATCCAGGTCACACACAGCTGAGAGCCCCCGGGGCACAGGCACTTTGGGACCAGGAGGTTCTTGGCAGCACATGTAAGTGTGCAGCCCCTGGAGAGGTGTCCCTGAGCCCTCCCACACTCTGCTGTGCTCCCCGATTCACACACTGTGGGTGGCGGTGGTGGGTGAGAAGTGTGGGCTCCGAGGTCCTGGGCAGAGCAGTGGGCACAATATTCGGAGCGCTCCTTTGGCAGCCTGCTCTAGCAAGTGTGGAGCTAAGTCAGGCCTGTGGCCTTCAGCTTCCCTGAGCCAGTTTCCTTGTCTTGGGGTTCATTTTAGGGGAGAGGCGCCACCTGCTACAGCCTTGTGCAGCATTGCTCAGGGAAATTTGGGGAGGAAGGACCCTGGGAAACCCAGCAGCTCATGGACAGGTGGGGGGATCTAAGTGGAAGGTGGGGAGCCCAGAATGAGGGGTTGCTGAGAGCCCGCCTACCACTGTGGGGAGTGGGACTGATTCCACCACAGCTGAGTGGTCCAAGTGCGCCAACAGTTATTCTGCTTGAAGGCCCCGTCTGAAGACAAAGATGCCACCTGAAGCACCTGAGGCTCTGTGTGCCTGCTACCCGGGATCACCCCCAGGTGCCCATGTATTCCCCAAGGGGATCTACAGGGGTTTGGGGTGATGATCAGGACTGCCTCTGAGGCATAGGAATCTTGGTTGCCCCCCCCAAATGGAAATCTACTGCCAAGTATCCCGTGCTAAGGAGTGATGTGGCCCATTCGTGGTGGTGGTAATGTGGTGGGCCAGCAGTCCTCAGCTCACCACCCTCCTTCTCACCCATAGCAGGAGGAAGGTGAACCCACAAGGAAGTCAGGGCACAGGAGAGCAAAGCCGTTGCCCTGCTGGTATCTTGCTGAGCCCAGCTCGTGGTCCAACTATGTAAGATGGTTTCCTGGTCCCAGTCACAGCCAAGGTCTCATGGGCCCAAAGCTAACATCAGTTGTCACCCACAAAGTGCCCCCACCATGCCTGGACATGGCTTGGGGCTCAGAGCACAACTGATTGCAGCTTCCCCCACAGTCAAACACCTGCCCCCCGTGGCCCACTCTCCTACTGCGCTTGCAATGCCCCCATCTTGCTTCTCCAGGGCACAGCCAGCCAGAAAGACCACCTCCCACCAGCCCCATGACCCTCTGACCGCAGCAGCCCTTCGCACAGGGCAGGCAGAGGTGATCTGAGCCTAGGCACATCAGCACAGAGCATTCCAATCTCTCTCTACCACTGGGACTTGGGCTTCCCACCGTGTCCAGAGAGGCCCTGGGAGGCGTTGGGGAAGGACTTGCCCTCTGCCCCGCTGAACAGGGAGCTAAGGGAGGATGATACACTATGTCGACTTGAGAGTGGAGGAGCTTAACTCAGGAACTCTGCATTCTCCACCCTGGGGTGTAGAGGAAGGGATGGTCCTTAGAGCTCTCCTCCGGGTCAGTGAGAGGTCCAAAAGTTCAGCTGAGTGACTCAGCAGGGCCAGTGCTCCCCCTCTCCCCTGAGGGCGGGGTAGCCTGCTTGGGATATGAGGGAGGAAAACTGGTTCCTCCCTCTTTGCTCTTGTTGCTTTTGCTGTCTTTTGCGCCTTTGCCTCGCAGCCAGCCGAGTATGGACTGAAACTTCCACAAACCGTGAGCTAAATAAACCCTTCCTTCCATACTGTTGGGTGTCAGGTATTTTGTCTCATCAAGGGGAGGAAAGTAACCAAGACAGGCAGCATGAGGTCAGGCTTGGGGAAAGGGAGTCTCATGAGGACGACAGTGAGTGAGTAGGCACAGAGGGCAGTAGGCCAGCCTGCGGTTACGTGGCACCTCTCTGCTAGCCGGGCTCATGTGGAGCCATGGGCCCCCCAAGCTGGCTAGGGCAAAGTCAGGGGAACAGGATGACCTGGGCTGTTCTTTCTTCTTCCTAGGAACTGTCATAATCACTCTGAACACTCTCTTTATAACAGCAGCAGCAGCAGCAACAATAGCAACAGCAACAACAGACCATCGCGGTCTTCAAACCTCCCAGCGAGCACCCACTATGTTGCAGGCTGGATATCCAGCAACGGGCAGCGTAGGCTTCTCCACTATGCCCTGCTGGCCATGCCCTCCAGCTGGTGCGGATGCCCAGGCACTACAATCTTGCCTGATCTTAGAGGCAGTCTCTGCTCTCCTTTGCCCCGTTTGCTTCCTGCCCTGTCCCTTCTGTGGCTGTCTCTGCTACTCTAGTCCTGGGCCTCTGCCTGTATATCAACTACCCACTACCCTCCTTTCCTCAGCCCTCAGCCCTCAGCCTACAGGAAGGCTCTGGGCCAGGGGAAGGCATCTGTGGCCTCCCAGGCTGGAGAGGTGCACAGTGAGGGCCTCATGAGGGAAGGACCAGCAAGCCACTAGGGGTTGCCAGTGCCTGGGAAATCCAGGATGGCACACCAGCCCACTCTCTGGGCTTCCAACTCTTTCTCACTGGTCGTAGGCAGCCTATAGGCTTTTGGTATGCAATGCCTGTCTGTCCAGGGCTTGTCTGTCTTCAGGATGTGGCTGTTCAGCCAGCTTCTACCAGGGGCCACTTGCTGTTGGGACTTGTGTGTCCCCAGTTCCAGGTGTGGCCTGTAGGCTGCTCACCCAGTCAGTTACTATGTCCCCTGTGAGTGGCACTCCTCCCACATCTCCATGGCTCCCTGACTTCAGGGACCGCCAGGTGGTGCTTTAGGGCACTGCCACAGAGCCTGAGAAGCGATGGCTGGCCAGGAAGGCAAGAGCAACAGGTAGGGGGCAAGTGGCCGTGCTCCTGGTGTCCTTCCTGCACCAATACAGCCCTGGGGAGGGTGTCTGTCAGAGACACTACAAGGGGACTTGCCCACACCTCGGAATACGTGGGCAGTACCGGCACATCCCAGCTGCCCGCAGGAGATGCCGGTGCCGCTGGCGGCCAAGGGGGAGGGGCGGAGGCGCGCGCCAAGCTCTCGGAGTCCTCACTCGGAGCTGCCTGGGCCACACGCGTGTCTCCTGCATGGCTCAGCCGCTCACCCCCCACCTGCCCGACCTCCGACCCAGGGCGGCAGGCTGGGCGGCCTTCACCGCACGAATGCTCACTGAGGTCCTCACGGAGGCTCTGTGGAAACACCGAGGTTTCCAGGGCTAGCACTGTGCAGTTCTGGTTAAAAAGCGGATGCTTCAGGCGTTCTTATCTTGTGTCTTTGCAACGAATTCTCTGTTGCCTCTGCAGCCACTTTAGGGTATTCATTCACACTCAGGGGACTTCTGTCCCAAGCAGAGTTTAGATTCTGTCCACTGTGCACTGAGTCAGTGGGGCCCTGACACAGGGCATAAGGCTGCTCTGCAGCCTGGTGACAGCAGCAGATGAAGTGTCCAGTGACCTGCCTCCCCCTCCACAAGGAGGAGGGCTTTAAGAAAAATCACCAAAGCCCATATTTTAATGAGTTTTCTTTGCAATTTGTGTATAATAGGTTTTCAATAACAACCTGTAATTAGTTCATTTTCTACCATTCAATTGCTCTGCACTGAGGCCATTGACAGCTTCCAGCTGGGATCTTTAAAAATGGAAAGTGTGTGAAGATTCGGCTCTAGACAATGGGTAGGAAGTGCTAGGCTTCACAGTGCAGCTGCTAGCGGCACCATTGGAGCCTAGAAGCGGCAGGCTGGCTTTGAAAA